>JBAMYA010042422.1:0-14440 GCA_037176975.1 Arrhamphus sclerolepis
TAAAAAGCTGTCTTAGTTCCAGCCTTGATGTGGCTGCTGAAGTTCAGGTCTGAGTCAGTTAAAACTCCAAGATTCTGAACCTGGGATTTTGTCTTGAGCGTTCTGGATTCAAGCTGAACAGCAACTCCTATTGTTTCTTTTTTGTTACCAAATAGAATTATTTCTGTCTCGTTTTGATTTAATTGAAGAAAGTTTGATTGCATCCAGATATTCACCTGCTCCAAGCACTGACAGAGAAGTCTAATGAACCAGTCATTTGGTGAAAGAGTCAAGTAAATCTGAGTGTCATCTGCATAGCTGTGATAAGTAACACTGTTGTCATGTATTATCTGATCATATAATAAATGATAATGCTTCACTTGGGTTGCACATCAACTTTTACACAGTCCTCGTACAGGGAACGAACAATGAATTTAGGTTCTTAACTGTCTCCTGGGGTTTTAAGCACTGATAGGACTAAACGTTGACAATCTGATTTGATTTTTCCATCAATAAAAGACGCAAGCTCATTATATTCTGAGACATAAAATCAGAAACTAACTGTGTTGGGCGGGTTAGTTAAATCAGCCAATTGTTGATATTTGTGTTGATCATGTCAGACAAATAAGCCTTTTGTGGAAAAACTGCATATATGTATCCATCCCTTTCAAGTGGGGAAGCTGCACAAATTAGAGGAGTAGTTGACAATAACAGTATGAAGGTTTTCTTTAAAAATTTTGTAGTGGAATACTCTTTCTCCACATGCACTCAGCTTTCATGGATTCTCTTCTGATTTCCGACAAATGGGCTGTTTTACCGTGGTTCTTTCTGCTTGCCATTTTTAAAATACCTTTTAAAGTGCTAAAATAGCAATAATTTTAAGTGTTTTTACATTAAAAATGATCAAGAAACAGACTTCAACAGGCTCAGATGTTGGGCTGAGAGAAACCATAATAATATTTAATAGTGAACGTTAGTGCATTTCCACACCCACAATGAAGTGAACTAAACAGCTCTGTAACCTTATGAAAACCACTTATCTTTGAGGATAATTAGGGGATAAAAGGGTAATAAGGAAAAATGTATCTTAGTATAAAAGTATCTTACACAGCATAAAAATTGTAAGGAGTATAAGGGTTGGACTCTTGGGTTTTAGGAAAAGGTCATGTGATCTGGGTCCAGATTTACCCCAAGTACCAAAATCCTCACTTCTGGGTTGAAACTAATGAGAAGGTGGGTTTTGTTGCAGTTCCTTCACTGACCACTAGGTGCTGGCTCCTGATCAAAGCAAATCCCCATTGACCCCCATGTTTAAGCGAATAAATAATGAATAAACCTATTTACAGCCTGGTACAAAAAAAACGTTTTTGTCTCCATAGTTAGATTTTACATCCATGACAAGTATGAAGGTAGATTTGTGTCTTTATTATTCAATCAAAAAAAAAAAAAGGTTGCTTCAATCAAAAAATATATTTTCAATAATAAAAACCTTCGCTTCAATCAAAACAAAAAAAAACCCTTTTCAATCAAACATTTTGTGTTTGAATGCAAAAAAATATTTGAAGACTGTTTTTATATGATTGAAAATGTTTTCTTTGATTGAAGTGAAGTGTTTTTTTAATTGGAAATACTTTTATTGATTGACTTAATCTTTTTTGTGTTTTGGCCACATTATGGGTAGGACGTTTGTGTCTTTATTATTCAATTCCAAAAAGTTGCTTCAATCAAAAAAGTAATACTGTATCTTCAAAGAAAAAAACTGTTCAAATGCAAAATTAAAATTGAAAAAATTATATATAGATTTTTTTACATAAACATCCCGCGGTGGGCGGATGCTTTTCCATTGTTCAGACATGTTTGAATGACAAGTGTCTACACCGACAACGTCTTCCTGACAAGCAAATCAAGGCTGCCAGGGAGTCGAGGTGTAGTGGTGGAGCAGAGGAGCTCCAGAAACCTACATCACTTACATCATCGCGTCCATGTACACACTTCTTTGCCAGAGATCATACCAGGTTGGGGTCCATTGTTTCGATACCTGGTCAACCCTTGTCCCAGGTGAAACCCCGGAGATCTCTTGCGCACCCGGGGAGGCCGCCCAAGATAACGGCAGCATCGCCGGAGAGCACCGTTGCCGGCCTCCAGGGACGCCCTTCAAAACTTTTTATGCTTCATATGAAAAAAAAAAAAAAACTTCAAAACTTGTTTCACTTCAAACGAAAAAAAATCAATATATATATGATTTTTTCAATTTTAATTTTGCATTTGAACAGTTTTTTTTCTTTGAAGATATTACTTTATTGATTGATGCTACTTTTTGGAATTGAATAATAGACAAGTGTACACCTAACCCAGATCAGATAAATTTATTTTAGGCAAATTATTTTTCAGGCGGCAAACCAATCAAATCAGACACTGTTTGACTGACAGCTGGCCATTAGCTGTGCCAAAACTGAGGCAAAGGATTACACCTTACACCTCAAAGCAGAGGATGGTGTCAGTATCCTTTGTTATCAAGGAGACGGCCTCTTCAGGGTAAAACTTTATAACAAATGTTTGTTTTGTTGATGGCTTTGAGAAACTTGCAGAACCTTTTTGCGGCTTTGTTCAGATGTCTCTGTACTAAAATGATCCTGATGTACAACTCTTATGTTGGTCAGCAACTGAGCCTGTTTGTGTTTTTCCAGCTGAAGGCGTATGGTTTAAACCCTGGGGAGGCCAAAAAAGAGCGGAACACACAGATGAATAATGAATAAATCTAACTGTTATTTGGTTTATTTTAAATTCTACTTTTAATAGGGAAAAGCTTCTTTTTTCCCCTCGGTGGTTCCAGTTACCCTAAAACTGAATATTGAGAATAAAATTTCAACATCATTGTGCTTTCATAACCAAACAGAGCATTAACAGAATAAAAAAAAAAAAAAAAGGAAGAAAAGGAAATAACGGGAATAATGATATTACAAAGCAAAGCAACATGAAAGACTGAGTGCATTTCTGAGCACCATTTAAACCATGCAACAAAGGAGCGCACGTTACCAGATGTGCACAGCGATGGACGAGGACCATTAACAGTAAGAGACTAAAGGAAGACTAAAGAAAGACATAAAATGGATGTACAATAAGTAGATAACAGAATAAAGGCAAACTAGCAAGCCGTAAGCACCACCTGCTCTTTGTCTGTTCTTCTTTCTTTTGATTCCAAAATATTTTAAAATAGTTTTAACGTATTAATATAATTGTGGGAGAAGGTAATGTTTTATTTTTATTTTGGTAAATGTCAAAGTCTTTTGGGCTTCTCTGCACTGCACGATTTCTGCAGTCATACATGATCATAACATTTTGCACTGTACAGTTTGCATTTGCTTCATCTCAGCTACAATGTCAGGAATGGTACGTGCAGACTGTACGTTAGTGAACTGTCAGCTAGGACTCAAGCAGATATGCCAGCGGATGTAGAAGTGTGTCATCAGTATGTGCCATCAAGTTGTATTTTGATTGGCTGTAAGCCATTGTCAAACCGCTCACATTCCTGGATGCAGGACAACCGGTATCGATAAGTGAACCAAGATTTCCCGTTGATTTTCTTTTTTCCACCATGGTGATCTTTCACCTGTGACAGTCCCAAATCATGCAGCTTATAGGTCTTTAGGAAATGACATTTTCAGACTGAGTTATGAATCAATGGAAACAGTTTTTCATAAATCCATTTAAAGAAGTATGGTGCATGGACTTAATCTCTCTAGTCTGAAAGAGTCTGGCCCGCCCAAACACCAGACGTGATCAGCAGAGCCAAGATAAATGATTGTGCCTGCTGCTCCATAGATCAACGGATGACACAGTGGCACTACTGCTGGGGGGGGGGGGGGTCTTTTTTTCTTTCTTTCTTTCCCCATTTGGCTCTATCCCTCCTCTTCCTCCCTTATTAGCAAAGAATTCCCAGCTCTGTTGTATTCCATCCGACTGGCCGTCCATCATCCGCTCAGTGGTGTTTGTGCATCTCTTTACACAGACACAGTACTGTCATCGATTTTTTAAATCATAGTTTGGTGTTTTTGCTGTTTTTTGTCTTTGCTCAGTGTCTTTCTCTCTGAGTCACTTTTTTCATTAATGAAAAACACTTGTCTCCCAGTTATCAATTATAGCAAAGGTTGCTTTTTATTTCAGTTCTAATATGCAGATACTTTGCATTTTCTCTAACTGGTTTAAAAGAAATATTAGCTTTCTGTTTTGTTGCAGATATTTGAAACATGTCAGGTCCTCTGAGGGGTGAACACCATGGTGATCACTGTGACCAGTGTTGCCAGATCTGACTGACAGTTTCCAGCCCAAATAAGATGTAACTCTCAATAAAACGAGCCCAAATCACAACATCTCTAGAAATTCATGTTAAAACTGTATAACTGATGTTTTTCTCTTGCCCGGCCCTGGCAAAGTTTTGGCAAATCTATTTATACTCTCGGCAGCCAGTGATACTTCACCAGACATTGGTATTTTTGGCATTCCAGAAGAATATACCTGCTTCTCTACCAAAGAGCTTGAAATAATAGCTTTTATTTCTGTCAGTGCTAAACGCCACCTCCTCCTTAACTGGAAATCCACAACAGCTCCTTCCAGCACTTAATGGATTAATGAGGTCATGTCCTTTTTGAAGGTAGAGAAAATTAGATATGCAAGAAGGGGGAACCTGAATAAGTTCTATAATAAATGATGACCCTTTTTAGATTTTTTGCAACAATGTAACCACCTTTTTTTAATTTAAATTTATTCTTTTGTCTTTTATTTGGCATTATTTATTTCATTTCATTTTTGCAATGTTTATTTGTTCTGAGAAATATGCATATCAAAAATCTAATGGTGTGTACAAATGTTTAATACCATAATCAATGTGCCTGGGTATATGTAAATGCCTGCGTTCCTCTTTACACACCAATAAAAAAACAGATGAAACGCAAAACTCTATAACTGTCACATGAGTAATAAAGGGAACGTCACAGTTGCACTGAATAGTCAAAGAAAAATAATTGTGCAAAAAAGAGTGCAATCAAGTTGGGTAGATTCTCTGACTTCAAAATAAAGGAAATAATATGAGTGAAAAGACAGAGCTTTATTGAAATGTGTTTTTCTACATTTTTTCCACCATATAATAGCAACTATTGTGGGGAAAAAAGTTGTAAAAAGCAACCAAAATTTTATCAACCCATTCAGTGCTGTAGTTTCCAGCCCAACATGTTCAAAAGAGGCCCAAGTGGCAGAAACCCACCCAATCTAGCAATGCTGACTGTGATCTTGTTTCCTAAAGTCAGCGACCTTTGTTGTAATGGTATTAAGGAGCAAGTCATTATTCTGGCACCTTTACATGAAAGCCTGAACCTCCTCGCTGTAGGTCTATAGCCTGCCTCATCATCGTTGGTTATCTCTACCACAGCTGCTTCATCTGCAAACTTGTATTTTTGCTTTGTGTCATGGGAGCACTGTCATGGGTTAAAGATGAGTATAAAAGTGGATGATATTATAGGCCTACAGGTTTCGCACTCCATCACTTTTACAGTCTAATGAGATTAACAACATAGCAGGTAGTTGCTAATGTGCTAATGCACTGATGACTCCAAAGTTAGCATTTTCATACTGGTGTTTGTCTGCTTTGAAAATAAAATCAAATTAAGAAAAAGCAGTGTTTCTTTTTTGAGTTCCACATATTTTTCCTGTTTCTCCATTGTATCTGCAGCTGTTGTTGCTAGACTACTGTGTTGTGGTAATGCGCTGATGTTCACGTTATTTCATGGTGCATTCCCATTGGTAGGTTAGCTGACAGAGCTCGTAGAGGCAGTAACAGGCTGTCACACTCTGAGACGACCGTTTTTGCATTTCAGGCTTATGAAAAGATTTGGATGTCAAAACACATGGTTTTACATTGTCTTGTAAACACATGGAAATCCTTGGAAAGGTACAGTCTTGAAGGCAGCATGTGTTGCTCTAACATCTTGGTGTACTTTACTGCATTAATGCTGCCATCACAGAGGTGGAAATGAACTTTTCTAAGGGGGCTAATGCAACTCCATACCACCACAGATCCTGGATGTTGGACTTGTTGCTCATAAAAATGTTGCTCCTCCAAAAAACATCTGGATTACTGACTCATCTGGCAAAGGTTTACGCTTGGATCACATGAGGAGGTGTCTAACTCCATGGGTTGATTGTGTTATCATGACCAGAAAAAAACAAACAAACTGCTTCTGAAATATCCAGGAAAAGGAGTATTTGTTGTGTTGACCAGCCAAGTGCTAGCAACTATGTTCTATGGAAAGGTAGCCAGTGAGCTGAATGAAAGAAACAGAGAGGGGAGCCGGCTCGCACTGGGCGAGAGTTGGCAGCGGCATAAAAACTATCATAGATTTGTTTTCCACAGTATTACTGTTTTGTAAGGCCAAACATAAGGCCAAGTACGCTCTTATCCTATTCATTGATTCCTGTTGAGATTTAAAATACATCCATTGATCTGCTGGTGTTCTTATAATCAGTTCGAATATAACAATGGCATCCATATGTTTTATTTAGAGTTTAGTATTTTATTGTTTCAGTATTTTCTGACTCATAGTCCAACAACTGCTATTTCTAAAATGATGATAAGACCATTGGGTTCAAGGTGATCACAACCACGAATGAAACTAAGCCAAATATGTCTTTATTTGTTAATTTTGTTTTTCATGTGATTTTTTTTATTTTTTTATTTAACAGACTTTACATTTATTTAAGTTGTCCTCTAGAAAAACGATCTCAATCCATCTCCATCTCTCAGAGGAGGTTGATATGTAATGAGAGTGAGTCAGAGGATAAACTTAATTGACTATTCAATTATTTGAATGTCACCATTGCTGGGCACAAAGACACGTTATGTTACAACTAAAACTAAATAAAAGAAGAATAGAAAATGCACCTCTAAAGTCATTGTTGGTGATATATTGTGTCAAAAAAATGTCAGTATCTCAGCCATAGCAGTGGGTTAAAAATAGGCTGATGGATATTTGGTTGGCTGAATGGGGACTTATGGTTGAATCTCTCTCTAAAGGTAGGTGTGAAACAACCTGTAAAAATGCACCAGAATGCAGGAAATGGTATCTACTTCATTAAACATTTGATGGGAGGACCCCCAGATTCTCAACCGTGTCCCCATCAGCTTGATGTAGCATCAACCTGAGCAAGTCATCACTGCTGCCCACAGCCACACAAATGCAGTCACACCAGATTCATCCACTATCTCTGCCACTTCCTTCCAAAAAATTGTCTTTGTGACCTCAAACTTTGATCAGAAGAAATAGGATAATTAAACATCATGATTATTAATTTTTCCTCCATTTTTTTTTTTTGTTTTGTTTTGGTCATGCAAGGTCTGATTACATGGATGGATACGAGCCACTATAGACCTGCCCTGATATGCCATATTATTGGTTAGCCCTTGCTGCCTAACTACAACTTGATTGTCTGACACATGCATTGATGCGTCAAAAGTTAATTTCTCAACTTTTGAAGAAATAAAAGTAACGGACCCAACGTGACACATGCAGCCGACAATTCATTTTGGCAACAGAAGATGTCACAGTGCAACATGTGAATGCACCATCAGCACCTGAGTCCAGACATCTTGACACAGCTTCTGAACAAATTTAATATAAGGCTTTGCAGAAAAAGTCTTATTTTTGAATGATTGAATGATTTTTGAGTCTAATTTTTGAATGTAGCTCTGTTTTGTAGGGTTGATAAACATTTGGTAATCTTTGTCCATGTGCTTTCATCAGTGTTGCAGTGATGTTTGATCAGCCCAGACTCAGCTCTCTGCACCTTCATGCACTGAGACTCTAGATTTCTGAACTTGTACACTAGTCCTTCAAAGTTTTTCAGTACTACACGCCGCTGGTGAACGTGGAGACGGTAGATAAGGATGTTGTTGATGATCCGACCTCTCGATTGATGGAGCTTTAGGAAGTTAGTTGTATCTTATTTGTGAGTTTGCAGAGATCAAAGCACACAAATACTTGATTCCACATCTTTCTCTTCTCTTCAGTGGAAGGAGAACAGCCTCCACCGCCTACCTACCGACCGATCATGACTAACGATTATTGTATTTGCAGAACTTTTTCTTGTGTCACTAAAGACAGAAGACTTTTCATTTAAAACTTTTACGTTCTTTTATTTATTATTTCTCTGTGGCTGCAGAGACAAGGGAGAACTGCATTTTAAGTAGCTGCAGCAGACAACTTAATGACAACATCACTCAGACGTGCACAATCTGTGCATACTTTACCTGTGGTACTTTTCAGGATTTTATAAAACAATAGAATGTTAAAATATGCACCAATAACTTTCAGAAATGGTTCTTAATGCTACCTAGTCTTGCCAAACACTTAACATTTTAATGTTTAACATTTAATCATGTGGCTCTTGTATATGTATTATGTATATCTATTATGTTCTTGTATTATTTACTATTACATTCACCACCACAGCATGGTTAATGTATGTATACCTGCCATTCAGACCTGAACACCTCTTTTAATCTTTTCCTGTTTAAAAAATTATAATAAACTTAAAAAAAAAAAAGATAAAATAACACGGAAGTTGATAAAACCAGCGCCACACGTGAGAATGCCTACTACCACTTTAGAATTTCTGATGTGTGAATGGAATTATAAATTTCTGATCAATTTTGGTTCTTGAATCAAATTTTCTTCACAGAAAACAGATCTACAATAATAAATCCTTTTAAGACCACAGTGTACCATCTACTGATGGCTATTTCCGAGATGATGCACCATGCACCATCATCTAGTGGCTCCTTGGGGCTGCTCCGTAGCCTAGTGGTAAAAGCAGGTGGCCCATGTATGAGGCTCAGTCCTCCTGCAGCGGTCGTGAGTTCAAATCCTACCTCGTGACCCTTTGCTGCATGTCTCCCCCATTCTGTCTGCCTGACCCTCCTGTCTCCTGACTGTGATTAAAGGCCACTTTAAAAAAAACAAAAAACAATCTGGTTTCTTAAAGCATATTAGTTCAGTGAAAGTCACCAGATCTCAGTCCACTCCAGACATTTTGGAGAGAAGATGTGGTGGAACGGGATTCTTCATGGATGGAGCAAGTTGTGATCCGACCACAATCTGGCATTTTACACAGAGAATGTACTGTAAACATCCTCATCCCGTCCCTAGTCCCTCTGCCACCTCGGGGCAAAGACTGTATTTTGGACTTTCTCCCTCTCTAATACACTTTACGAGATTCACCTAGTGTGCATAGTGTCTCTTTTAAGATAATTTATGCTTGTGCTATCAGGGACATCCTTCCCCCTTTAATAGGTAATGTCCCTTGTATTACTATTGCCTATTTATTTTATTTTAAACTCAAAGTCTAAAACTCAAAGTAATTCCAATGTACTTGTGCTGAAATGTGCATGTGCAAATAAACTATATTCTATTCTAACGTCTGAGGAATGTTTCCAACACCTTGTTGAATCTATGACACCAAGAATCAAGGCAGTTCTGAAGGAGAAAGGGAGGTCCAATCTCCTACTAACAAGATGGACCTGATAAAGTGACTGATCAGTGTGTAATTGTTGTAATCTTTCACAATTATTATCAATTATTTCAGCCCTAATTGACAGTGTGTAAAACCAGACACCATTTCTGAATAAAGGCAAGGTTTGGAGAAAAACAAATTTGGTTCTGGACATGAAGGCCAAATATCTTCACTTTAGTCCTGTCTGTTCATAGGATATTGTTACAAAAGTCATCTATGACCCTGTCATCTATGTTTTTTTTTCTTAGAAACTCTTTTTTCTTCGATTGTGCTGTCATGGATTTTAACATGTAACATGTTCAGTGAAGCCAAGAGGCTCTGAGATGTACGTAGCTTGTGGTTTGTTTGTTGTTTGTTGATTCTTTTTTCTTTTTTTTAACAACTTGTTTGGCCTGACTTTTGGGTAAATTTCTTGGGACCTGACATCCACTTCTGGGAAGATTGACAACAATCATAAATGTTTTCCACTTGTGAATAACCCTCCTAACTGCACTCAAAACATTTTTATAAATTATTTATAACACTTTCCACATGCCAATAACTGCTTCTCCAAGACCATTGCTTATGTCTTTCCTTCTTGTCATTATGTTAGCACATACCTGAATTCTCCAGACCAACAAATTACCAAAATATCTCCTTCTGTAGTGGTCTGCACACCTGCCGATGAGCAGTTTATCAGGAGCTGATGATTAGCAGCAGCTACTATTGTCCATGGTACTTTTCTTTCTCTGTTGGATGATTTTTTTTTTTTTTACCCCCAAAAAGCATAAAGGGGGTACTAACTTCTCCATATGGAGTGTTTTTCTTTTATTAATCAGACATGAGAGCATTCATTATCAGAGTGAACTGTGGACAAACCCAGAAACATTCCTTCCAGAGTTAGCATTCACCAAAGTATATTATACAGCTGTTAATTTAGTGCAGGAAGTTCTTCTCAGTGCCAGCGAGCTACTCTTGATCAAAGTCATTAGTCACTTGATTTGGGCTCTTTGCTGCTGAATAATTGAGGCTTCTGAGAGGAGGAATGATTCGACTGTGCTGGCTTGCTAGTTAAAGGAAATAAAGAGAACTCCCTTCTTTGAGCAGAGAAACAGGAGAGGAAGCGAGAGAAGCCAGGAAGCAAATCAGAGAGAGATTGGGGGGAGGCTGTATCTTGATTTATGCTTTGTCTGCTCATAGCTCTGTCCAGCACCATCCCAGTGAAACATTTAACAACTTCATAATATTCGTGGAAGTACTACCTGTGTCTGCTGGTCCAAGGGGTCCACGGTGCTTTAGTCATAGAATGAACATCAATGTCAGAAGTGCTCTGATTTGTTTCCGCAGAGAAAATGACGTACAGCTGGTCCCATCATACAGAGCAGACAACTCTGTATCAACCAGGACCACTTCATCACCGTGGTAACCATTAAAGAGCGATTATTCAAATTTCACAAAAATTGTGAGCTTTATCATAAAATTGAAACTTTTCTACTCTAATACAACCAGTTTTTTTTTTGTTGATAAAATCACAAACAAAAACTTTTTGTAAAAAAAAACATTTTTTGTTGTAAAATTCAAATTGTGAAAGATCTTTTTATGTCACAAAAATGTGATTTTTATTTTTTAACTTAAAATTACAATTTCTTTCTTGGAAAATATAATTTATTTTGCAAAATTTTGACATAAAATTTGTTAACTTTTTGTCCAAAAATCACACTTAAAAAAATGAAAATGTTAATCTTACAAAAACCATAAGTTTTAACAAAAATGGACAACTTTTCATTGTAACATGTTTAGCAAACATTTGCTAATTCATGACTTTCTTTTTTTTTTTTTTTTTACATAAACCATCTCCTCTCCACCTTGGTTATTCCACTTTTTGATGTCAGTACTGAATCAAAGGAGCATTTGCCTAGAAATTGTCTCAAAAATATTCTAAGTTTAAGTTTATGATTGTCTCTACATGCTCTCGCGGGCCAGAATTGGTCCCCAGGCCTTGAGTTTGACACATGTGCTGTAGAGAGAACTTTCTTGGAGCCTGACGTGTGCGCTCTGTTTTTATCATCTCCTCCTTCACACTTCTGAGCATCAACGACATTCAGACGCATCCTTCCAAATCTTTGAACAAACTAGTTTGCACAAAGGAAAATCGAAATCACTGCTTCTCTTAAGGCTGTGGAGGGAAAAAAAACGGCAAGTCCCTGATCTGAATAGTTCCACTTACGCCGTAGGTGCATTCAAATCCACATCCTCTGCTCGTTCCTTTGCATTTTCGACCTCCACTGCCTCAAGCAGGATTTTCCTGCAGAACAGCTAAAAAACAGAAGGAGGTGAAGTATTTTGGTTGATTCTTTCATTTACAGTCATGTACCCTCTGTGTTAATGTCGCCTTTGGTGTAAAAACAAAACAAAAATCACAATATTGGGTCGTATCATGACCTTACTACAACTTCAGACTGATAGAAATGTATTACTTTTTTCCACTGTCATCATTTCTGTATATTTTGTCAAAAACTAACTCAGAAGCATGACCGAAGTTTATCAAATCAAACTTAAAATTGTCACAAAGATGATATGATTCATACAACAAAACTTAAGGGTATAAAAAGATTAATGAGGTGACAAGTGGCATTTGCAACAAGTGATGGTGAACTGAGAATAGAATAGAATAATATAAATATTCAGAATCTGGAATATTTATGGCCTATAAACACAGCTAAATGATGATGGATTAATGAAGACGGATAAAGCTAATTATTATTAGCGTTATTATTATTATAAAGTGCAAGTGTGCATGTAGTGCAGGATGCAGCAGAGATGCACAAAGGTCAGGCTGTGGTCGAGTTACTGACTAATTGTGTGTTTAGTCCAGAAAAAGTCCAGGTCTGGGAGGTCCAGTTCAGAGGCCGTTCTTATCAGACCATCCTCGTCTGTCCCGTTTGGTGATTGTTATCCAAACTAGACTGTGGCGCTTCACATCAGGATGCTCTCAATGGTACACATGTAAAAAGTCTGTCTATTTAATTTCTTTATTTATTTGTTTTTTAATTTATTTATTTACATTGGCATTTGCATCGAATTTCATTTTACACGGAAACATGTTTGCTTACTGCTTATTACAATAAAACTTTAACAACTTAAGACGCTTAAACTTTAAAATGCCCTCTCAGAAATGAAGGACTATTTAACACCTGAAGTTTACAAAACCTTTCAACTCTTTTCTTGTATTTTAGCGAATGTTTTTGCATTGCAAGTTATTGCAGTTAAATTGGATCTGCAAGCTGTTAAATCACGAGGGTGCACACTTCTTTTTATTGTTTGGTTCCTTTCCTGTTAATTTAATAATGGCATGGTGATGATTTTGGTTTTTACTTACAAGAAATGTAGAGTGAAAGAGAGGGCGTACTAGATTACAATCACCGTTTACCTAGATGAGTCCCTCATTTTTTTTTTCCAAGATTATGACAATCAAGAATTTTGTGCAAAGTTATGCAGCCTTTGTTACATGGTTCCGTTTGCAGAGGCAGCGTTTATCTCCTCTAATTTATTTTGCAAACTTCTTCATTCTGATTAAAGATCCTGGTGTGGACATCAGAGAGCAGCTGGTTTAAACATGAAAGCAAAAGTGTCTGTTCTCACTGTAGGGAAGCTTTTAGAGTCTCTGCCGCGTTGCAGGGTTTTTCCTCTTCATCTTCTGTATGGACTTTGGTGAGAAGACTCAACAAGTTATGCGCCCATGTCATGTTGGAAATAAAGTGAGTGAATTTAAAGAAGCGGATCCTGGTGAGCAGCTGCAGGCGTGAGAGCTGT
The DNA here is from genome assembly GCA_037176975.1 of Arrhamphus sclerolepis. NCBI lineage: Eukaryota > Metazoa > Chordata > Actinopteri > Beloniformes > Hemiramphidae > Arrhamphus > Arrhamphus sclerolepis. The sequence continues at coordinate 13,333 of JBAMYA010042422.1, forward strand.
ATATTATTAATTCATCTCTAGAAATGATGAGAGCAGGAAGCCAAAACCGTGTTAAATACTTTAAACGTTAAACGTCTTTGGTTGGCATTTAGCGATCATGGACACGATGAAATCGCTGGTCTGCTGTTTTTGTGCTCTTAATAGTAATCACGTGTGTGAACTAAAGAGCTAGTGATCCTTAGGTAACCATGGTAACTTTACCATGGTCATTCAGAAATCATAGGGGTCTCCTCATATGTATGTACATGAAACGTGCTCAAGTTGTGGAATGAAAGATGAATGTTGTTTGTAATGCAAAGTACTTTAAGGGGTCAACAGGGAAAAGCGGTACCTGAAGTGTGTTGGTGCTCATCAGCGTTTCCTGATCAATCAGCTGGTCAGAAGGAGAGCATGAATCTGTACGCCTGCTGCTCATTTGGTCTCCACCTCATTTTTGCAGACATGAAATCAATTTGTACCCTACAGAAATAATCTAATGGTAATGTGCATAATTAGGTTATTTAATGATTTCTTTGGACCACCAGAGAGACTTCTGTAACATGCAGACTGAACATGATGTATGAGGGCTCACACAGCAAAAAATAAATAAATAAAATTAAAATTTTCATAACATCAGGACACCTTTTATGCACATGGAATAAACAGGAAGTTGGCTGGTTGATCCTGTAGGAGTGTGTATCTATTTATATTGGATTTGTTAGTTGAAGATGACCATTACTCCGAGGTCTCTACTGAGCTCTGACATATCTCGCCCAACTTTTGTCTATCTTAAAATTCTTAACTCTACGTTGCTCTTCTACTGTTTTTATATTATGGTTTGTTCTACTCTACTCTCAACTATGCTTATCTACTCTAGCCTACTCTACTCTAACCTATTCTACTCTGCCTTCTCTACTCCAATTTTTTTGTTTGCTCTGTTTTTTGTTGCACTGTGGTAGAATGGTAGAGTTACTCAGAGAAGACCCACATAGGCATCACAACCATTCATTGTGGGGGGCACGTGCCCCCCACCCCACACACACACACACACCCACACACTTTTTTTTAGACTTGTAGCATTCAATGTATCTCACACAGTCAGAAACAACCAAACATGTTGAACAATAGT
>JBAMYA010042423.1:0-14437 GCA_037176975.1 Arrhamphus sclerolepis
GGATACAAAATGGTGGGACTTCTTTTTAAATAAAAATAAATAGATAAATATTACTACTACTATACTACTACTACTAATAATAATAATAATAATAACAATGATAATAATTTAGAAATTATGGAACCTGTAAAACTGAGAAAAAAGTCAATATTCTGTTGAAAAAATAAAGTATTAAACAAATAAAAATACAATCATATCAAAAAGGAGACATATTGATATCAAAATACTTAAATTACTACAATCAATTCTAAAATTAAATAGGACACATACTTCATTAGACAATTCATCTGAGCAGAAAAATGACAATATCCACAGTTAAAGACAAATGTTCACTTCTATGATCATTTACGTGCGTTCAGGTTGACTGCGTTAACATATTTCATCATTTAAAAGGTGAACATCATTTTCTTCAGTTGCAAGAACAACGACAGACATCACAAACAAGCCTGAAGTGCTTTTTAAATGTAACCCAACGTGCATATTCAAGTACAACCCCGACTCTGGGAAAGTGTTTTTATGGTAATCATGCAGACTGAGGGTCATTTCCATTTTTCTTGTCATGGAGGCCTTGAACAGCTGCTTTAAGAGTCATAAAGTGTTCAGGAGAATACTGGAGCTTCCATGTGGGTGAGCTGCTGAGCTGTCCGACTACCCAGGATGCCTTTCTCAGCAGTGTGGACACATTCCTTCCCCAGGTGCTGTGTATTTTCTTTTCATTCTGCGTGAGCCCCCCCATGTAAACGCAGCCCAGGAAAATTCATTCATTCATTATTCCAGCTCGCATTAAGTTTTCATCTCGCAGGTCTCGGGGTCCAGAACCTGGACTAAATATCCTCAGTATATTCTAGCAAAATCATGAAAAGTAAAACACATCAAGAACTGGAAAGAAAAAGCAGCTTTTTTGTTTTTTCTTCTTTCTCCCCTTCAACAGCAGGAGGCTGCGCTTTATTTAAACTCCGACAGAGCTCACGTTTTTTAGTGTGGAGGTTGTTCTGCTGCTAGTTTTTAATGGGTGGAAAGAAACATATTTTATGGACGTTTTAACTTGCAAGACAGAACAAATAAACTGCGATATCTGCATTTTCTGAGGTTCAGAGGTCATCTTTCAGAAGGTTCCTCTCAACATCCTGAACCTGTTTTTGGTGTGTGGTCTCATGTCTGCATATTAGTGGCAGACGCTTTCCAACAAATCAATATTTGTAATCTGTAATCTTTATAAAACAAAACAAAACAAAGAATGAGATTATGATTTGATAGAAACGTTGTGACCTATAATTAAAAAAAAGCAATTTCACAATATCACAACATTTTGTCATAAAATCTCAAATTTTGCAAAATTGTGACCTTTTGAAGTAAAATTCCAAATTTTGTAGAATTACACTTTTTTAACTTAATGTTGTAACTTTCCCTTGTAAAATATTAACTTCTGCAAAATTGCTACATTTTGACAAAATTACCGCTTCATGTGCTGCAATCACAAGACTGAAGTCGCACATTTCACTGGTTTGCAATTTTCTGTCAAAAAGTCCTGATTCAGAGAGCTGGATTTTGTGACATTTAACATTTAAGACAAAAGAAATATAAAATAAAATAAACATAAAATCTGAAATTTCACAAAATCTGACCATTTGACATCAAATCAGGACTTTTTTTTGTCATAAAATGATAGCTTTTCATTTAAAAGTTTTGTTAAAACTTTAAAATTAAAAATTAGGTATTGTAATTTATAAGTAATAAAGTATTTTTGAATTTGAATTTAACTGAATTTTTGTCATTTAATCTCAAAATTAAAAAAAAAATCAAACTTTGAACATTAAATCAGAATTTTTTGTTGTAAAATCACAGCTTTTGTAAAGATGATTTTTTTATTGTAAAAATGACAAACTTTTGGTGGAAGATCACAGCTCTTCAAGTAATATTGAAATGTTTTGTCAGAAAATGTCAGCTTGCAAAATCTCAATTTTTTAGAGAAAAAATGATAAATTTTGCATAAGTGTAACTTTATGCCCTATAATCATAATATTTTGTAGTAAAATTAAGAAAAGACTTGACTTTTTGGCATCAAATCACAACTGTTTTACTTGATATTGCAACTTTTTGTTGGAAAATGTGGATTTTTTTGGAGCACGGAAATCTTTCAAATTTCTTTTGTAAAATACTGAATTATTATTATTATTATTATTAGAATTATGATAATTTTTTAAAAGACTTCTGTCATAAAATTAAAAAAGTTTTGCCGTAAAATTGAGTTTTGCAAAATCGCAAATGTTTGACACAAAACCACAGTGTTGTAGAAAAATTATGATTTTTGATCAAATACCCTTAAGGCCATAAAAGTTGTGACCATTTTGTAAAATTCTGTAAAACAATCCTCACCTATCTTGTAAGAAATACTGAAGGTAGCGCTGAACACAAATCTACATTTTATAACTCACATGAATTCTCCCATGATTCCCAGCTTTATTCCCATGACCTTTTACTGCATAAATAATATAATGATAATGATATTAATAATGATAAAACTGTAGAGCAAGTCTCGCAGGTGCTTGCTGTGGTGCATCATGGGTAGGGTATTCTGCAGGAAGGTGATAGTATGTATGGAATGCTCACAGGACTCGATGTTGACCTGGGACAAACACATGGGAAGGCGAAAAACTCTGTCTTCATTAGCAAGCTAGACTCCCCTTAAACCTGGTAAACAACTAAAATATTGAAATATACCAGGATTACCACCCAAAGACACGACATCATCTAAAAAACAAAAAAAAACAAAAGAACAACTTCTAATTTGTGTGAAACTTCATTTTCAGATGTGCCACACATTCTTTGAAGGATCTTCTCTGCCTTACATCATAACTTAACTTAACTTCTGCTGATACGCATTCAGATAAGCAGAGCAGCCTGGACCTCCCTGACCCAGACCACCTCGGCTGACCCAGGTCTGGTCTGCCTCCGTGTCTCCTCCAGGAGGCAACTAAACCACCTCCTCTCTGTGTGGAGGACCGGTAACTCTACTCCGAGTCCCACCCAGACATCTCAACCCCCCAGTTTAGCCGCTTGTCGTGAAGAAATGTTGCAGTTCCTCCACTGACCACTAGGGTCTGGCTCCAATGATGAGTCAGTCTCCTCTGACTCATACTACTACAATATTCAACGTTACAGCAGAAATAATAGATATCATTTTTATGTTCCACATCAATGGGCACTGTTTTGACTTGACATCTGAACTGTGAACTGTGTCACACAAGTTATGTTGGTCCTTTCATTTTTCTTTTAGTATAATTATTATCATTATTATTATTATTATTATTATTGTTGGTCGTTAAGATTTTAAGGTTTTGTAAGTTGAGCAAAGAAACAAGATCTCTTTCAACTGTATCGATGTGAGGCAAAACTGAGACTGTTTTACGACATGGTTACGTTACATCATGCCAGTCTTTAGCCTATAGCGGTCGGTAGAGGAACTGCAGCCTCTAGTGGTCAGCAGAGAAACTGCAGCCTCTAGTGGTCAGCAGAGAAACTGCTGCCTCTAGTGACCAATAGAGGAAATGCAGCCTCTTGTGATTAGTAGAGGAACTGCAGCCTCTAGTGGTCAGTAGAGGAACTGCAGCCTCTAGTGGTTGGTGGAGGACTAGTGTGGGATGTTGGAATACTGGTGTTTGGACTGGGGGAGCACTGTTGTCCTTTTTACTTTATACCTTTTTAAAGTTGACAACATTTAAAGTTTTAAAGGAGAACTCAAAAAGTTACTCAGGAAATGTATTTACACATTTCAAAGTCTCAATTTTTTTTTTTAAATGTCAATGAGTGATCATTTTACATAATCATAATTTCAGTATTTTTTCTTTCCTTTATCTGGCAGCTCTAAATTGCAGATTAAAAAAAACTATGTATGTCCATTCCATCAGGACAACAAATGTTAATTATCCTTTTGATTTCTGTAACAAAAAGGTGCTTGGCTCTGTTGAAACATGGACACCGCTCTTATCTTCATCGTGTTTCTGTGGGTCGTCTGAGTTAAAATAATGTGCAAGAACTGACACAAAGCAAAGAAAACTATTAACCACTCAAGCCCAGCATGACAGATTGAACTGTGAAGCCCATTTGTGCACACGTGCACACTCATGCATGTTTGACAGCATGGTTTACAGTATTTAACATAGATATATGTGGCACCAAGGGACAATTTAGTGAGCAAATACTTATCTTATTATATGGAAACAGCCTTTTATCTGTCATTATTAGAAAATACACAAAGGAGACAGACAGATAACATGATGACATTACAGATAGGAGGTCAGATTGTTTGTTGAGACATAAAACATGTATTCACCCTCCTCTCTGTCCTCGTCAATCACCCATGTGGATCTCACACGTTCCAAAAATCTGTCCAAAAATAATTTCCCATGGCAGGAAGCCACAGGCTGTCTGACTCCACCTGTCTGAGCTGTCGTACAGCTCACTGTTCTGCCTGGTCGCTGGTAAACAGAGGCGTGATAGTTGTACAACAGTGTGAGGAGCGTAGATAACTTTGACTGAAGGGTCTCTGGGATTATCTCGTACATGTGATTTTACAATCCCATAACAATTTCTGACATGACAAAACATGCTCACATGGGTCACAGTGTCAGAAAAAGGTTAAAGGAACAGTTGGAACATTTTGCTGAACATCGTTTTATCTTCATGTGTTATATGTCTCAACCTCTGTTGGTCTTTCTTTTAATTCGAATAAAACACATATTCACAAAATATCTACAATTTAATTCAACATAAAATAAACACTCTGAACTTTAATGAGACTCAGAATGGAGCATGGACTCCTCTGGCTAAAGTGTCTAGAACTGTTACTTTATTCAAAATGTTTTTAACAGGTTTTATGCTTTTGTATTTCAGTAAAGTAAAGTTTGGTGGAGGTGAAAAAGAGAAAAACTCCTCACTTGGTTCATCCTTGATAAAATGGATGGTGCAAGAACACATCCAGGGATTTGCCGGGTACTTGTCAAGATGAGGACATAAAAACAAGAACAGACAGGTATGCATGTGCGAAATGGCTAAGTGTAGCCAAAGTGATGACATCTAGCTATTGTCAGTCAAAAGACCACACCCCTAATTTTAGATAAATTTTTTGCTATCCATGGAGACAAACGGTTTTTGTTTTTTCTTTTTTTTTCTCTTTGCTCTTTTTTTGTCCATTATATTTATTTCTGCAATAAAGTTGAACATTTTAACATGGAGGTCAATAGAGAGTGACTCACTGTTGGAGCCAGACCTGGTGGTCAGTAGAGGAACTGCAGTCTCTAGTGGTCAGTAGGGGAACTGCAACTTTTCATCCGTCCACAGTGGATAATGCTGTGTTGTATTTGAACTGGGAAGTCGGGATTTCAACTGGAACGTCGCCTGAAGTTGGATTTCCGAGTTGGAAAGTCAGAGAATCCTCACCACCTCCAGAGTTGATAATCCAAGATGGCTGCCCCAGGTGTAAACACTAGAAGCTCCTATAATATTCCATTTATTAACACTTCTGACTAGTGTTTGTGACACTAAATCAGCCATGTACATAGTACGGTTTGACTTATATTTAAGGAAATGCTGCTATAGTGTTATTTACACTTTTTCAAGTGGTACTTGCAAACTACAAAGCAGGGCATGCTAACAATGGTTAACAATTGCTTAACCATTAACCATAGCTTATATTTGGTCAAAGCAAGCACAAGAATAGCTTTCATAGACACTGCCATCTTTTTTTCCGACCTTTTCTTCCCATTTAATGGTGGTTGGCAACTTTTTTCTGACTTTGTAACTAGAATGCTGATAACTCGGCTGTGATGTCATTCCCAGCTCCGACTTCCAACCTCCGAGGTAAATGGAATGGAGCATGAAACTCGGGTGTTGGAAGTACAAGTTGTGCACTTTATTACCCTGGATTCCAAATAACTTTTATGGGGGAATAACTGAACTAACTCATACATGTAGTCCTTCCAGAAACAAAATATTTGGCTTGAATAAAGGGTTTTTGCCCCCAGTAAGAATATAACTACTTGAAATGACCGCCTCATGCTTTGTAAATCCATGTCAGTCAGTACAGTGATGTCATCGCTCAGCCTGCTGAGTGAGGCGATGGTTTGTTGGTCAGGTGCTGTAGATGTTTGTTTTTTAACATATGGAATGGGAACGGTGTGGAGGAGAGGCCGATCGTATGTTTGAGCAGCGCCGTATGTGAATGTACGGGGGCGTCGTCCCAGGACAGGTCAGCAAGGTGGTGTGTATGTGGGCTGGGAGGGAAGCGGCGGGGTACAGGGGGGCACCTGGGCCAGACTAGAGGACTCCTACGAGTGCTTGTTCCACTGGTCTCAGTAGACCTAGTGGAGACATTGCTGCTTGAGGTCGTAGTTAACAAGTCATTGTTGCTGGACTCAAACTTTGTTCCACTACAATACACGTAACTGAGTAGTTTTTTTTTGTGTTTATACGAAATCAGAAATCTGCATTTCAGCTCTATGGACATGTAAGGTACATACGTCAAACTAAAGGCCGGCAGGCCAAATCTGGCCGTTTGATTCAGAACTGACATACTGACAGGAAGTCTGACAACATAGCTCTTTAACGGTAACCATGGTGATGATGTGGCCCAGGATGAAACAAAGTTCGACACATCTCAAACAAAATAAAATAACAAATAAAATGGATATAAATGATAAAATGAGAAGAAAAATAAAATTACAATTAAATTAATACATTAAAAATTAAATTAATATATTTAAAATGAGAATGACACATTTCTTACTTAAACAGATCATTTGACCCAGCATTTAATGTTTACTTTTTTTTGTCTGTTATACATTTTTTTTTATCTTTTTTTTTTTTTGTGCGGCAACAAGAAAATAAACTTATTCATCAAAGTGAACATCATTAAAAGTTAATAGAGTATGCTTGTGAAACAAGAATTTTACAATGAAGGAGGAAAATACAAGTAAGTAAGTTTCTTGTTTTAACAATAAATTACTACATTTAGGATTTTAATGACTGATTAAAAGATGCATGGACTCAGTAAGTAAATTAACAAGATTAATAATCTCAAATGACTAGACATAGGATTTCAATTTTCAGCAGGAGCACAACAGTGTAATATTTTTTATGTAATTTTTTAAAGTGAGGTAGAGCTGAATGTATTTAATCACAAATCATATTGAATATTTATTTTCCTCTCAAAGCTCAGAGCTTCTTGGTGTAGATACTTCTACAGTTGACGTGTGGGCATGTTTGATGAGACTTATGAGGTCAGAGGAGGACGGCTGAGGTTCACAGCTCTGTATTCTGGAGTTCGGGGTCAAAACTGTAAAAGTCTGTGGAGAAAGAAGTTGATCTCACACTTGTTGAGAAGCATTGTGTGGCCCTGAAAGACTGGCTCAGTGACATCATGAAAAAGTAAATATTAACTTCGTGTGAGATCAGAATCAGGAAAATGAGGCATTCTAAAAACTTAAAAAGGTATTGTTGCATTGCAGGTGACACTAATTCATTGCTTCCATCACTGCAGAGGTTAAAAATCGCATGAGTCTATAGATCACTAGTATATTCGGGTGCTTCTGGCAGGTCTAAATTCCTCAGCTCTCTGTGTCTGAGGACGAGGTGACATCTACACTTTTAGATGTTTACTTCTGTTTGCACTGCAAATTCCAGGATTGCCTCATGGTGAAGAGGGACGAAGCAAGGAATGCTCATTCTCACCAGCTCCGATACCATAAACCCATCTGATGATGGGACCAAATTACAGGACTCTAACACTGTAGAAGCAGATTCTTAACAGTGAATTACCATGGTGATGGGTTCACCGTCACTGGTTTACGATTGTACAATCCATTGGAACAGAGACAGAACATAGAGTCCAGCACACAAATAACAACAGCAGTATTCTTATATCTCCTTTCTAGTCCAGAGACCACTCAAGATGTTTTTACAACACAAGCAGCTTTCTCTCACAGCCACGCTCACATTAACTAGATCAGCCTATGTAATGGACCAAGTTACTCCTATAATTACTCCTATTATTCCTATAATTCTTCCCATAAATCCTATTACACAAATTAGTTATGAAAATGGAACCTAGGCAGAATTTTGTTCTACCAATTAGCCGAAACAGTCAGTTTGAGGTAGGAGGAAACTGAATTATCTGAGGTAACCCTACAGCAATGTGGAAGGATCCAACATCACCAATGGTAGGACCCAATGTCACCATGGTAGGACCCAACATCAACATGGTAGGTCCCAACATCACCATGATAAGACCCAACATCACCATGGGAAGACCCAGCATCACCATAGCAGGACCCAACATCATCGTGTTAAGACTTAACATCACCATGGTAGGACCAAACATCACCATGGTAGGGCCCAACATCACCATCGTCAGACCCAACATCATCATGTTAAGACTTAACATCACCATCGTAGGACCAAACATTACCATGGTAGGACCTAACACCACCATATTAGGATGCAACATCACCATATTAGTATACAATATCAACATGGTAGGTCCCAGCATCATCATGTTCTTAACATCGCCTTGGTAGGACCCAGCATCATCATGTTAGGACCCAACATCACCATGGTAGGACCCAACATCACCATGGTAGGACCCAACAACACCATGGTAGGACCGAACACCACCATGTTAGGATGCAATATCATCATGGTAGGACCCAACATCATCAAGTTAATACCCAACATAACCATGGTAGGACCCAGTGTTACATGGTAGGACCCAACACCAACATGGTAGGACCCAGCATCACCACGTTAGAACCCAACAACACCATGGTAGGATCCAGCATCATCATGGTGCAGAAGCAGAGACTACAGAAGACAAATTATGTTAATTTTCTTTAAATGATTCAGGACAATGTGAATCTGAGATGAAAAGGGCAGGGTTAGAAAACTCAGTGTGCAACGGGAGTCCCCCCAGCAGCCTAGACCTATAGCAGCATAACTAGGAGATGGTCGTAGAGACTACAAAGTTAAAGGTTTTATTAAAAACGAAGGTCTTCAGCCTAACCTTTAATGTAAAGAGGGAGAAGTTGTTTCCATAATAGAGGAGCCTGATAGCTAAAGACTTTGCTACCCTTTCCACAAGACCACCACATACACATATACCACAAACGACAATCTCATTCCTAGACAGTAAGAACACCATAAAAACATTGTTCAAACTGATCATCAGCGCTACAGTATTGACCCAATTAGGTATCAGTATCAAAAATTACAGGTGGTTGTTATCCATCCATTGACACAACTAGTTTATTTTAATATTATTTCCTTTTAAACATCCACTGAAGCTGAATAAAACAAACCAGAAGTACTCTTCAGAACCTCATTCAGCACTGCTTTAAGCTGAACGAGTCCTTCTTCTGAATGACGGAATGAGTTGGTCGTGGAGGAATGACACCAGCCCTGAACCAGTACTGGTCATCATCCGTGTGCCGTGGGGGGTGGGGGATGGAGGTTGGTGCTTTGAGAGCAGTTCAGGCTTCATTAGTGGAGCAGGAAGAGTATTGGAGCACGAGCGCAAACACACACAACTCATTACCTGCTGGCTATTATGTACCTTTCACACCACAGCTCAAAGTGTGCATGTAGGCGTGCGTGTGCATGTGTGTGTGTTTGTGTGTGTGTACGTGTGTGTGTGTGTGTGGGGGGGGTTACTGCATTTTTATGTGTTTTTTTATTTGTGGGGGGTCGGTGCGAGACAATGAAGCCAAACTATGTCGAGATAAAAACTGCATTTTAATATTTAGGGTTCAAAAAACATGACAGCAGTGAAGTTTAAGAACGATCACATAATCACCTCTTTAATGTTGATATAACATTATCTGAATTCACATGCCACAAAATGAGAATGTTTGCTACTATGACAGCATCTACAACTTTAAATGAACCCAGAACCTGTTGATGTGTCTTAAAAGTAAACTGGCTGAAGTTATTGTGCAGATGAAATAAAAGAGAGCAAATATTATAAATTCAGATTATATTCAAGTGGTCTGACATGTCGCAGTTCTCAACTGTCATCGTTCTGAGGTGTCTGAACTTCCCTGGAAAGTGTCCGTTGTCACAGACGAGCAAAGACTCTCAGGAAAAGTGCATTTTCCTGAGTGTGGAGGTTTTCATCACCGCGGTTACAGCTGAGTCAGCTTTTCACACTTTTACATGAACATGTCCAAAAGAATGGATGATTGTTTTTATGTATTGTTTATTTATTTTTATAAGTGACGATGTTCAGCTGCACTCACAAAGCAGACTTTTGAAATAGTTATTAAAAATATATATTTTTATATTTTAAATGTAAAGTGTTTTTTTTTTTAAATTTATTTAAATAGAACATTTATTTATTTAAATAGAACATTTATTTATTTGTTCATAATGTGCATCTAGAATTAAACTTTAAAAATTACAGTTAAACTTCAGTAATCAAAATTAAACTTAAATAATGACAATTAAACTTGAACTAACTACTGCAATGTGTGATTTCCCTTCAGGGATTCATAAAGTATTACTGAACTGATAATAAATATTAAGTATTTATTGATTTGTTTGTTTATTATTTATATTCATGTTCATTTAACTACATTATTTTTATTCTTAAATATAAAAGATAGATATAAATTTATAAAAAAATAATTTATTAAATTTTTTTGTGTGCCTGGAAGTGTAAAATTTACTTATTTAAAATAACTGCATCATTCACATAAATATTAAAATACTAATTTTTTTTAAATTGCATGTAAAGTTTCCATTCGTTCAGATTACATACATTTATCATAAACAGGAGAAAAAGCTTTACGTTCTACATATTTGTCAGTGAAAGAGATTCATGTTATAATATGAATAGAACCAACATGTTTTAAATGAAGAATGACAGATTTATGTGTTTATCATCAATAAATCTAACTTATTTATATTTATGAAACTATTGTTTGTATATTTTTCAATATATTGAATACATAATTGGGTCCTGTTTACCTTTAAACACTAAAATGACTAAAATCATGAGCTGTAACTGCTTATATTGAAGTGTGTGTGTGTGTGTGTGGGTGTGTGTGGGTGTGTGTGTGTGTGTGTGTGTGTGTGTGTGTGTGTGTGTGTTTCTCTGCTGTGTGCCAGACAGACTGGTGTTGAACCAGCAGCTCCACTGTGTCTGCTTTCATACAGAATAACAAATAACTCATCAGTGTCTCCCTGAAGGAGCTCAGTGGGGGGGTGCAAGCACATTTAGCCTCCATGAATTATGGCATAACTGGTTTCTTTTTAAATCCCTGCCCCTCCATCTCTCCCTCCATCTCTCCCTCCATCCGCCTCTCCACCCACCACAGTGACTCCACCCTGCAGCAGATAAAAGCTGCGTCCTAAAGGTGAGCGTCTGGTAATGTGCACATGCTCCAGGCTTCCCTCCGCGTGGTTGTCTGTCTTCTTGCTCTTCTGGCTGCTGCTGCTGCTGTTTCTCTTAGCTCTGAACAGTCGCTGGAGAAGGTAAGACTTCTTTATCCACCTGACTTTAAATTCCTTTTCTTGGTTCCAACAGTTTTTCTTCAAAATATTCTCCCAGCACAGCTTCAAATGTTACAAAAACTGTTCCAACAGTCAAAATAACCTTTTGAAACGACTATTCTTCATGATCTGACCACTTTCAGCTCTGATCTGGGTTCTTTTCCTTTTCTTTTTTCTTTTTTAATTAATCAATTAATTGGATGAGTTTCTACATACATGACCTTTATCTGGGGGTCATGACGCGTCCACGTCACCATCATGCAGACGAGCAGAAGGTCTCCCAGACGAGTGTCTGCATGCTCAGCATCTCCAGCAGTGAGAGATAAGCATCCGTGTGTGTGAGCTTGTGCTTGAGGCAAATATCCGTTCAGAGGCTCTTGTGTGCAAAAAGTTGAAGCCAAACTGCCAGATGAATGCGACGGGGGAAAGAGCAGCAGTTTGGTGAGAAGAGGCTGCAGAGCAAACAGCAGCGCTGATCTGCTTCATAATGACTTCTTTCTCTGTCAGAAATCCTTCAGGGTTGCTTTGAAATTTCAATCAAGGATCACATATGTTGGTGGAGAATCGTTGAGCCTGATAAATTAATAATCCTGCCCTGGAAATATATGATTATTAATTTTTGTTTTCCATGAAGACTCCTAAATTCGTCATCAGTGTGTATTTTATGCCTTAAATTAACCAGGAACAATCTTAAATTTAGCATAAAAAAAGTTTTTAAACCACAACTCATCTATGACATATCAAGTCTGTTTTTAAATTACTTTATTTAAAATTCAGCTTTGTCTTTTTTCACTTGAAACTCACTTCAAACTCATCGATGTCTACCGGAGTAAAAATATCTCTCTCAATAGAAAATTTCAATAGAATTTAGTGTTTATTTCTTTTTATTTGTATATATTGTATTGTAGCTGCTGTTTTCTGTATTTATTATTATTATTATTTATTTTTATTATTATTATTACTATTATTATTTGTAGTAGTATTAGTAGTAGCATAACTTATTGTATAATATCTTGAGAATCAACATTTCTCAAAAATTCAAGTGAAAGTAAAATAAACAGAAATAACGTAAAATAATAGTAAAAAGTCGTTTATTCAATTTTCATGAATCTTTTTTAAAATTTATTTACTCTATTTATTTATCATGCTATTGTTAAAAGTTGTTGTGAGAGTTGTTAAAAGAATTTTGAATAAACAATATGTTTCATGGCTATGTAGCAAATACCTTTATGGTCCAAAGTTAATTTTAAAGTAAAGTAAAAATCCAAATTTGACTAAAGTCACTGCTGAGGTTAGGGCTGGACGATACAACCTCAAATCAATATCAGGATTAACTGAACAACTTATCTTGATTTGTTTCCCAGCCTGGCCGAGGAGCTGCATGAGCAGTTCATCCACATGGGGGCGCTACAACTCACATGTCTAGTGAACTCCTGATAGACAAAAACTTGAAATTTGGTATTTTTCCAGACTTCAACCAGGCAGCACCTCAAACGACACCTGTTGTTTGTTTTTTTTTGTTTGTTTTTTCAAATAGTTGTTTAACGTCTGCATCTTTCTTTTTATATCTATATTTTTACAACTGAAATTAAAGACCTGATTAGATTTTAATGAACTTTAATTCCATTGCATCTCATACAGAATCTTGTCCGGATGATGATTATGACATCAGACACAATGTGGATTCATAGAGTTAAGCAGGAACAGAGAAGTTAGAAATGTTTAGGAAAAAAGCGAGAAATATGTTTTACCTACGGCAGGCGCAAAGAAAAATAATTATAGGCTAATTAGGCGGGGCCAATGCGTAGCACTGAACCCCACTGACAGTGGGGTTAAATTTTTAAATTTTGGCAAGAACAGAAATATTTGATTGTTTGGAAGAACACTTACATTTGTGAAAGTCATCCATATAGGGGAGCTATAACATGTACATGACAACATTTCAAAGATTCACAAATTTTTCATTCTTAAGATAATATAGTACTCTTCGTGGCTTTTTTTTCCATCTTTAATCCGCTTTATCCTTCAATTCTTTAAGCACTGACCGCCGACAGATCCGTTCTCATCACTTCTTTCTCTTCCTCGCTCATCTTTCTCTGCATTGCATCGTGGTCTGGGGTCAGTATTTTACCCTCAGCGTGAGAAAGTAGCTGAAGAAAGATTTAAGAAAAATGTCACCTTTCAAACGAGGTGTGTGCTCATACAACACTGCACCCCCATATCAAACTTCAGGAACGCACAGAAGGTTGGAAAGAATGATGGCGGGGTGAAGGAGTGCTAAAAGGAGGTAAACAGTTGGCTCATTTAGCTACACAGCTGTGGAGGAGCGGCGTTCCTCTGGTATGTCCACATGGATTGTTTGACGGAGAATGTGAAGAGGTGTTAATTTTACAAGGTGTGCTCTGTTATAAAAGCTGTGTTTAGGGAGGCGACGGGCTGCAAATATTTCTCCCTCTCACCGAGAAACCGCAACGGAGGGCAAGTGTGCCGCCGGACAAAGAATGGGATGGGCCGGTTTCTGAAATCTGTTTGTGAACTTTCTCTCAAGCTCCCTGCTTTATGAATTCGATCACAAACTTGAAGCCTGTGGGCCGGTTCTGGACCACCTTATAACTGGTTCTGACCTTCATTATCACTGGTTCTGGCCCTTGAGATGGTATTTTATGTCAGTTAACTGAATACCAGGTTAAACAGGTTATGAAGGACCACCTGGTTCAGGTCAATGATGGACCATCGGGTCCATGTAGGACCACCATGTCTATGACTGACCACCAGGTTCAGGACACTGACGGACCATCGGATCCATGAAGGACCACCTGGTCTATGACTGACCACCAGGTTCAGGACACTGACGGACCATCGGATCCATGAAGGACCACCTGGTCTATGACTGACC
>JBAMYA010042424.1:0-14437 GCA_037176975.1 Arrhamphus sclerolepis
TTCTGTTTATCATCAGCTTTCTTGCTGGAAACCAAACTTTTGTTAGGTGTATTGTGTGTGTGTGTGTGTGTGTGTGTAAATATACATATGTACACATATATACATATGTATACTTTATTGTGCTGGAAGGAAATTTGTCCTGCATTTGACCCATCCAGGTGCTGATGTACACACACATACATTTTCAGAGGTCTGGACTTGACTGTGTTTCACACTCATTTGGGGGCACACCAGGACACCCGGAGTGGTGGGCTAGCACTGGGGAGCGGTCAGGGGTTTCAGGTGCCTTGCTCAAGTGCACCTCATCCATGGGTGTGGATGTGGGGAAGCACTGTTCAGTTTCCCACATCATTACTGTTTGGGAATCAAATCTGCAACCCTTCAGTTACTGGTCCAAGTCCCTAACCAGTAGCTCACGGATGCTGGTTAGGGACTAGTATTGCAACAGTCTGTGTTGCAGCGGATGTTCAGGGTTGTCCATAATGTTCTGCATTATTCAACTGTTAATAACAGACATGACTCATGAACTTTCAGGCACATCTGTCGCCAGATGTGCTGCACCAGTATCATCAGTGTACCACTGGGAGCTTACTCATCCAGCTGTGGTCAGGATTCCTGATGGTTGCTCAGTAGATAGCAGCCATAGAAAAGCTCTAGAAAAATAAAAAATATATATACAATGGGAACATAATAATTCAACCCTACAATAAAAAAATAGTAAAAACTTTCAAGAAAGAAAATAATAACATTCCTTATTCACTGCATCCTTTATGATATTTTTGAAGTCCCTCAAAGAAAGAAAGAGATTTTTTGAAAATTATTCCATGACCATGGTGCATGATCGGAGAATTCTGATTTACCATAGTTAGTCGAGACCCAGGGAACCTTTAAAAGTAACCATTTGGTGGTACACAAACGATAGAGACTACAGCTGATGGACAGGAGAGTACTGAGAATTGTGGGAGTTTATCCAGCAAAGCTTCATAGATAAACATATACCAATATAAATTTCTATGGACACTTAATGATGCCTAGCCAACCAAATCAAATTTGGTGATGGTTTTTACTGGTGGCTAATGTTAGGATTTTTATCACCTGACTTGGTGTATAAGTGCCAACATCAACAGTGTCCTTGTGGTCTGCCATAAACTCCCAGCTCTCTTTAAATATAATTTTCTCTTGTTGGACATTTTTTACTCCAAACTCATCATTCATTCAGCCAACAACTGTATGTGAAGCCGTCTGAGACATAAGTGGGCTGAGAAATGGGGCCCCAGGTGGGTTCCATACTGGCTCCATGTGAATTGTCCCCGTAGATGTGTAACTATGCAAACTCAGGACCTCCACCACCATCACTTCATCATCCATCATCATGAACCTCGGCCCCACTGCTGCTCATCATTCATCACAACAAACTAAATCCCCTAAAAGTAATCGTTCCAGTTGGAGTCTCACCAGCTTCAGTTTAGACTTTAATGTGACATAAGGGAGTCACATGACCTCTGAGGTCATCATTACATTTGAATGGTAAACTTAAAATTAATTTCCATAGTGGGAGAAGATTCTGGGCTGTCACATGCTGCCTGTTCTTTTGTGCTGCTTTAGGAGCTGGTAGTTTAACCAAGAACTGACATTATGTTGGTCACAACAAAAACTGCATTCACTCTGACCACTAGAGGCTGCAGTTCCTCTGCTCACCACTAGAGGCTGCAGTTTGTCTACTAACCACTAGAGGCTGCAGGTCCTCGAAACAGCTGCTGGAGATGGAAGTTCATCTTCCGACCACTAAAGGCCACAGTCACTCTACTGACCACACAAGGCTGCAGTTCTACTACTGACCACAAGAGGCTATAGTTCCCCTACAGACAACTACAGGCTATAACATATTTTTGAAGTCAGTTCTCAGGTTCACCACTGATTCTATGTCTCTTTCTGTTCAGTCAGGTTGAGCTGATCACCTGTAGGCTACCTGCTCAGATCAGCAGCCACAGCTGTCGTCTCCAGAGTCAGCATACAGTTAGTCTCCTGTATTTTTAGGACGTTCTCTCTATCTTGGGCTGTACTGCTGCTCTGATGGGAACATAGCTCACTGTTGCTGTGGTCGACATGGACTTACTGGTCTCTCTGGTGGTCCCAGTGGTAACCAGTGTTTAGTACTGGGACCATCACATTCTCCAGCAGATGTTTAGGTGTGGGTGGATAATGAAGCATCTCTTCCAGACGTTCTGGCTCCACATGCTGTTGAATGGTTGTTGCAGCTCATCGATCTTCAGTCCTGGTAGCAGGTTTTGTGAGTTATCAAAGCAGTCTCAGCAGAGTTGAAGAAATGAGGCTGAAACCTCAGGCTCATCTTTTTTTCTAAGTTTGTTCAGGAAAGCACCTTATAAGGCAGCATCCTGACACTGTCAGGCTTGATGAAGATGGAGAGCTACAGAGAGTAGAACAAGAATAAGATAAGAATGCTTATTTTTACTGTCTGGACACGAGTGCAGACTGTGACGTGGTTTCCATGGTTTCAGACAGCACAGAAGCCAAAATAAGATAGCAAGGAGCCAAGAGCAGTAATTTAGAAATGGAGGAAACCAGATGACCTTCTAATCCTTCCTCGCTGCTGCTGACAATGGAGCCACAACTCAGAGGGTACTACAGCAGGTTGTACAGAAGATACTACAGCAGGTACTACAGCGGATACTACAGCAGGTACTACAGAGGATACTACAGCGGGTACCACGGCAGGTACTACAGTAGATTCTACAGAAGGTACTACAGCCTTCACCCTGTGTGTCTCATCTTGATCTCAGATCGTCCTGAATCATTTAATAGAATCAGCGTTGTCTATCTTCCATAGTCTTGATCTCTTCCTTCTTCTCCTTTTTCAGGTGCTGATGTGGTGATGTTGTGCTCCCCCTTGCCTGCCAAACTTTGATCTTCTGACGACTCTGGCATTTACCTGCACCTGACAACTGGATGCCACTGTAAGATGCCCGCTGGCGTGCCTGACCCTCCAGCCACTACATATTTTTACAATTTCACACCAAATATTTGTATATTTTTGTACTGCATGTTATATATCTTTGAACCTCTCCTCTCTCTGTCCTTCATCCTCACTATCCTGTCTCCTTCCTCATGTCTTCCTTTACCCTCCTGGCTATCAACAGGAGGGTATCCCCCTATAAATTGAGCAGGGTCCTGCTCAAGGTTTCTTCCCAAGAGGGAGTTTTTTTTTCTTGGGGATCATGCTCTTGGTTTCTCAGAAGCTCCTAGAGACAACTTTGTTGTAAACATACGCTACATAAATAAAACTGAATTGAATTTAACTGAATTATAGAAGACACTCCAGCAGATTCTTCAGCAGGTACTCAGTAGATACTACAGCAGGTACTTAAACTAGACAGAATAACAATATGTGTTATCAGATGTACAGTACATGACAGTCCAATCATTAATGTTTCTCTAACTGATGATTTTAATTAAATTTTTAGTTCATTAAAGGTGAGAACCCTGCCAAAGGATTCACCTGAATGTCACTGTCACCATGACCGGGGTTTAACCCACCATATATAAATATAAAATATATGTATATATATATATATATATATATATATGTATATGTGTGTGTGTGTGTGTGTGTGTGTGTGTGCGTGTGTGTGTTTGGTGGCACGTCTCCAGGATGAATGTGGCATGTGTGAGGTGAAAACAGTGATGTATGTGTTCTCAACAGGAACTGCTGAGCTGATCTTCTTTGCTGCAGTTGTTTATCTGAATGCAGGAACTGAGGACGTCTGTGGCGCTCTGAAATACTGAAACCCTGAAACACCGAGACACTGCTCATCTGTTTCACTCACACTCTGATGCTGCAGAAAAACAGCAAAATATGCACAAACCTCACCAGGGATTCTGAATTTACCATCTGTTCAACTGACCACTGCTCCATAGAGTCATGCATTCATCTCATTTAACTGCTGAACTTCTTGGTTAATAAATTAGTACATAATTTATGTTCTCCTAGCAACTATGGGGATTACATTAGACAGGACAGAGACCTTGGAATCAACTATACTTACTAGTTCATACATAGACTGCTTCTCTCCTATTGATATTTGTGAATTAACCTCAGTTGTTTCTCTTTCAAAGCGTTTTTAAAGGCATTTTTTCCATGATAGGTTCTGTAATTCTGGATCAGACAGTGGATCTGTCTCTGTTCTTGTCCTCTTGGATCTCAGCACGGCATTTGACATCATCGACCGCAAGATTCTTCTTAATAGATTAGAGCAAGTTGTTGGATTTAGGTAAACTACATTAAAATGGTTCAAGCCATATTTATTAGACAGATTTGAGTTTGTTCATGTAAATAATGATTGTTTCAGTCGTACTAGGGTCAGATGTGTCTGTTATAGGGCCTACACTTTTCTCTTAACACATGCTTCTTTTAGGAAACATAATTAGAAAACATAACATACATTTTTACTGCTATGCAGATGATAATTAGCATCCTTGTAACTATGTGAAGCTGATCAAATAGCCTTATTAGATGCATGCATTAAAGATGTGAAGGCCTGGGTGACTGGACATTTCTTGCTTCTTAATTCAGATGAAATAGTCAAGTGCAAAGTTTTTGCAATTGCAAGTTTTTGTCAAAAAATAGTTGTTTTTTTCTTTTGTAATAAAGTGAATTTTATAAAATCACAACTCTTTGAGGAAAAATAGGAGCTTTTTAGCCTAGAAAAGCACCTAGACTGGTCTCTGGACTAGAAAGGCCAAATGTTTAAAGACTGTTGATAAAAGAAGGTGCTGCACACCCTGAGCCATCTTTCTGGAGCTGGGTTGGTTCACTTGCAAAAGTATAATGTGTTCTTTGTCTCTGTCCTCAGATTAGTCGAGCTCCACGTCCCTGGAAACCATGAAATCCGATAAAAAATGGCCTGACAGATAAAACAGCTCCATGTGATGAAGGGCCCACTTCAAACATGTGAATGTTTGGTTTTAATACGTTTTGGTGAACAGATGAATGTTTAAAGTTCAGGGACGTGCAGATCTCAGATTCTGCTGGGACTTCCTACAATGAGCGCTCTGTTTTCCTGGGGAGCCTGAACACAGCAGCTCTGGAGTTGTTTTTTTTCCCTCCATCACAGCTGCAGGTTTGGCTTCAACTCAGACACACACGCACATGCACACACACGTGCACAAACACACGGTCAGGGTTTGGCTGTCAGCTCCGAGGAAACAGATGAATAAATCACTGCTGTGTTACTTACAGGAAACACTGAAAATGCTTAAGTGCCCAGAAACACACACACACACACTTTTGTGCAGCTATCCTCATGAGAACATTACATTTACTTCCATTCATTTAGTCCATCTTCACCCAAACACTCACATTGTTCATCATATATGCTTATATATTTACAGCGCATGTAGCATTTCATTTTATCTGGTCCATGAGCACATTTAAAGACAGCCATAAACCTCCAACTAGAACATTTCTGAGGAAACATTTGATTCAGTACTAATATCAAAACGTTAAATAACTGAGGTGCAGAGCAGTTGGTTTATGTCAAAAAGTCAGGATTTAGTAAATGCTTGACAAAGACTTTACAACAAAAAGTTGATACCTTTTGTCAAAACTCCTGATTTTTGTAAAATTTACTTTTTTTATTTAAAAATTTGTGGTTTTAGCTGAAATTACTAAATATTTGCATTTTATGGTTGTTGTTATTTTAAGTTAAAGGTTTGTAATTTGTGACATGTAATAAAACATTTTAGTTGTTGGGAAAAAAGTGTTTATCTTTATACTTTATGCTTTTTCTGAAAAAAAAAAAAAAAAAGTAAATTAAAACCTCATTAGAACCGGGAATTAGAACTTCACAAGGATGACAGACCCAGCAAGGTCAGGGTTTGTAGTGGTCCTCAAGATGACCCCAAGCAAGAATGCACACACACACACACACACTACAGGGGTTCTATATGTGAAGGTGATGAAGGAGAGAAAGAATGGCTGTAGTGTGTGTGTGTGTGTTTGACACCAGGATTTATGGCATCCCATCTTCAAAATGTCGAACGGAGAAAAAGAGAAGCAGAAATGAGGTCAAACCAAACCTCAGCGGCTCATCCACACTAACCTCATTTTAGCTGCTCTTTGTTTCCCTCAGTTATAAAATCAGTTTTCATCTGCTTAAATGAGTTTGTTAGCACATAAAAAAGACAACTGAGAAACCTGAAACTGTTTCATCTTTGGGAGAGCATCTCAGGTCATGTTTATGTGCTCAAACTACCTTTAAATCACAAATGTGAATGAATTCTATTCAGGATTCTTTCCTAAATCCACATAGAAAAGCTCAGCCTGGAGGTCTGTCTCATTTCACATAACATTTTACTTCATTATCAAGTTATTTGGGAGTAAAACATAACAAAGGTGAGCTCTTAAATTGCTGTTTCCAGAGGTTGGCTTATACATAAAATAAAAACAATTTGTAACAGAATGTTGTGATCATTTTGTCAGCAAGCAGCAGGAATACATAATGACATCAATAACAGTTATGTTAAAAAGTGAAATATGAGTGGGTCTGTAACATCATGTGGACATGTGGGGCAGCACCTCTAGATTACCAGACTGAGGTGGTGCTTCGTTTTAGGAAGGTGTGATCCTCCTCAGCTGCCCTGGCAAGATCTCTGCAGATTCTGAAGGAGAGAGTCCATCAATACTAGAGCCTGAGATCCAGGAGGGACAAGAGTCCATCAAACCTCAGACTCAGGAGGAACAACACTGGATCACATCTACACACTCACTGGACTCAGGAGCATGGGAGTTTCCCAACTGGTCCATATGTGTTTGATTGACTTGGAGAAGGCGTTTGACCTGCTTTATCTCAGAGAAGAAGACTACAGGACAACACTGCTGGAAGGAAGCTGAACTCCCAGCAGGTGGGGGATATTTTCCGGAAATCAATATTTCAGTTTATCTTCAGCAGAGGAAGTCTGATGTCTGCCATACTGAAACATCAGAGATCTGTTGATGTTTATCCTGATGTCCACATTTGGACACCAGCAGCCTCCCGAAGAGATCAGATTATTTTAGTGGTTCAGATCAGCTTCTGCATTTTTTCTCAGTTTATTATTTTAAGATGATTTTTTTTATCTTAATTTTTTAATTAGTTAGTTAGTTAGTTTATGGTGAAATGATGACGTCATGACCAGATGTGATGTCAAATGCTGGTCTTATTACAGCAGAAGAGGTGCATTTATTAATACAAGTTCACACGTGGAAGGAATAATCAGTATGTGAACCTCGGAAAACGACTGATTTTCTGCATTAATTTAACTTGAAATGTGTCTGATCTTCATCTAGATCACAATAGTAGAATCTGAAAAACATGATGATTGTATGTGACTCATTGCTTATAATCATGTCCTTCCAAAAAAGTTCATAGCTTTCTAAACATCTTGCAGGGAGGGGTTGTATTCAGATCAGCTGTTGTCAAAGATAAACTTTGTTACTGGACGTGCAATGTGAATAAAGATCTCCTGCTGTTCTGGGATGATGGGGTGGGGGGGAGGGGGAGTAGCAGCTGCCTCAGGTCTTCTTGACTCATTTTTGAAGGGAAGAAACAATAACTTTTCTGACCACTGCTCTCTGGAAGCGTCTGGTCCTGTCTGATCTCTGAAGTTTGGTTATAAAAACCAAAAGACACACGGACCTCCAACATTTCAGATATAACGACTGGATCAACCAGAGATCACAGTGTGTTTTAGTAGTTAATGATTTAAACATGACTTCTTTGTTTTGTTGAGAGACTTCATCATTGCTTCTGATTTTATTTACATTTTATAGGGTCCCAATTGTTTTTGCATTGATATTGTAATATTTTTCATAGTAGTAGTAGTATTTTTTTATCTTGAAAACATTGACCTTAGATGTGTTTTGCTACAGGTGTGGAAGGTAAAACTAGACATGTGCAGTTACAAACTAAAAGTCTCAGTCAGATTCTACTTTATTGAGGCAAAACATTGATGTCTGTACCTGGCAGCTCAGGTGGATCGTATTTGTACGTGGGCGGCAGTGTGGGCGAGTGGGTGCTCTTTAATGTCTGTGTTTGGCAGAAAATACTCCAAAAGTGAGTTCTATTGATTTCACAGATGTTGTTTTTATCCTGATCTTCCTGCAGTGTTTTCACAAAATCAATAAATCAATAACACCCAGCATCACCGTTGTCTGGGAAACGAGCTGGCAGGAAGCTACACAGCAGCATGATCCTGGTCCACCACGTGCTGAACTGTATGATTCAGAGACTGATACTAAGCTGACAACACAAAAAATATATTATTTTGAGTTTTGTGTTTTTATTGTACATTAAACGCTGTGTTTAAAACCATTTAGCTTGGCTTAGCTCATGCTAACCTATGATGCTAATTCACTTTACCTTACATTTATTTTGATCAAATCTGTCCATCAGACAGCAGCTGTGGCTCAGACCCCTTCAGATTGGCCAAGAAGGGAAACAACAATTAACGAAGCAACAGACCTGTTGACAGCTAACCATTAACCCCTTTGAGCTGTCAATCAAAAGACAGTGCCCCTTGGGGAATGAAGCCTCTAGTGGTCAGTAGAGGAACTGCAGCATCTAATAGCAGCCCCCTTTAACATGTTTTTTAAATCATGTTTTATTACATTTATTATGTTTTTCACATATTTTTTATCACATTGTATCATGTTTTTTATAATGTTTTTAGTCATGTTTTTAAATGTGTTTTTATCATGTGTTTGTCATGTTTTTTTCACATTTTTGTCATGTTCTTGTCACATTTTTATCTTGTATTTATCATGTTTTATTGTATTTTTTTTAAATAGTATTTTTATCATGTTTTTTAATCATGGTTTTATCACATGTCTTCAGCCTGGTGCATTCAGGGACATTGGTCAGGATGTTCCTTCATAAATTTTCCACCTGGTTAATAGTTTTATTAAATCAGCTGAGGTATGTCTGAGCTTCTGCGTGCATCACAGGTTTCACAAAAAAAAAAAAGAGGAAAAATACAAATTAAAAGAAAATAAGCATCTAGTTAAGCTTCTTCAAGACAAATAAAATGCCACAGAATTCTGATCAGGTTACATAAATGATAGGTTTTGGTTTTTGTGTTTACAGAATTAACTCCATTTTCTGACTAAACACATGTAGAGATCCCATGGAGCCACTAGAGGGCCCCAAAGTTCAGCCTCCAACATACAAATGAGCTGTTTTTGTTTTTATTTTTTTTTATAAAAACATGAACCTACCAGCTGTCCAGACCTGCATCAGCATGTTAATACATTATTTCATAATCAGTGAAGAATCCATGAATCTATTTTAATTATTCTGTTTATTTAGAAAAGAGAACAAACCAGAACAGCTGAGCAGAGAAACTAAACACTGAAGTTCAACCTGCCAATTAAAGACCCACGTCTGATTTAAAAACATGTTATACTTCAGAAACACTCTACATATTATTAACTTCAGTTAATGGATTTGATTGTGTTGATCAGTGATCATGCAGATCAGTTGGAACATTAAAAAATGTGTTCAAAGCATTTTTTTCTGGTTAAGGATAAACATAATAATACTGGTTCTGGTTTTGGTTCTGGTCCTGGTCCTGGCTGGCTCTGGTTGTGTTCAGTCAGGATCAGACAGGAGCTGATGTGATTATGAAAGCAGAACTGCAGGATTAGACACGTCTGAGCTCTCTGGTGGCATCTGTCAGGTAGGTGATCCAGGTAGATTATCCAGGACAGACATCAGGACAGATATCAGGACAGGTAAAAAAAATAAAATAAAAAAAAAAGGAAAAAATTTTGATTCTTGTTGATTTTAATCTTCATACTGATCTAATTAATCTCATTTACCCAGCAGTAGAACTCTTAACAATTAAATCTGGACCCACTCACTTAAAGCAAACAGCAGAGTGATTGTGCTCTTTAGTGCCCTCTCTGGTTAGAAGTGTAACTCTTACCATTGTTGTAAATAAAGTTTCCTTATCTCCCGGGTTCTATTACAAAATAAACTATGAACGACACAAAGAACTTTAGGAATACAGCCTAATATCAACCAAACTCTAACGTAAAATGAAATAGATATGACTGACTAATCCAACGCTCTCAGACTAGCATCTTTCCAGTCTCAGCTAACACCAGCGAGTTTATATCGGTCCAGTACCGACTCGTCTGCAGGATCTTGCTGTTAGTTTTCTCTCTTTTTCTTTCCTCTTCTGATAAAACCCTCTTCTTTTTCTTCGCTGCCTCTGCTATGACATTCATAGTGATCATGTACATTAGATAACTTTATTTTATAGTTAGCATCTGGCTAATTCCATATAGTAAACATTGTTACCATGGTTACCATGTCAGATTATTATCAGCCAGTTTGAGTTTCTTGTCCTTCTGTAAGTTATCTTTCAAATATTGATAGTTTGTTTTAGTTGTGGACGTATTTCATGTTTCCAACATTGCACTTTGAGACACATCAATGATAAAAAAAACAAACAGTAAAGATGTGGAGAAGAGATTTGTCTGATTGTGGGTTTCTCTCTGGAAATCTGGCAACTTTCTCAAGTCTGGTTGAATCTTATGGAGTCTTAATGGCATGGACTAACAATGTGGCGTAGGTGCTCTTTACTCCTGGTCTTCTTTAAGCCTGTTACACTCAATGATGTCTTAGCCTTAGTAGCTACAATATCCCTCTGATGTCCTCTCCATCACATTCCAGCTCTCTGGATGCTGCGATATAACTAGCTACAGGCCTATTTCCAACCTTACATTTATCTCTAAAATTCTTGAGAAAATTGTTTAAAATCAACTAAATGATCATCTTTGTGGAAACAACATTAATAATGAGCTTCAGGGTTTAGACCTCATCACAGCCCAGAAACTGCATTGGTCAAAATAACCAATGACCTTCTCATTGCCTCTGACAGTGGATCTGTCTCTGTTCTTGTCCTCTTGGATCTCAGTGCAGCATTTGATACCATCAACCACAAGATTCTTCTTATAGATTAGAGCAGGTTGTTGGACTTAGAGGAACGACATTAAAACGGTTCAAGTCATATTTATCTGACAGATTTCAGTGTGTCCATGTACACAATGACTGTTCCAGTCATTCTAGGGTCAGTTGTGGAGTACCACAGGGTTCTGTTCTTGGACCCACGCTTTTCTCTTTATACATGCTTCCTTTCGGAGAAATCATTAGGAAGCACAACATAAATTTTCACTCTTATGCAGATGATACTCAGTTGTATTTATCCTTGCAACCACATGAAGCTAATCAATTAGCCTTATTAGATGCCTGCATTAAAGACGTAAAGACCTGGATGACTGGAATTTTCCTGCTTCTTAGTTCAGTTAAAACTGAAGTTATTGGGATTTGCCCCAAGCACTTCTGGGAGGCACTTTTGAGCTGTACAGTTAATTGGATCACATTGCTTTGACCTCTGGCTCTACTGTTAGGAACTTTGGTGTGATATTTGATAAAGATTCGTCTTTTAATTCTCATGTGAAACAGGTTACAAAATCAGCTTTGTTTCATTTACGTAATATCAGGAAAATTAGAAACACCCTGACTCAAGAAGATGCAGAGAATTTAATCCATGTTACCTCTAGGCTGGATAATTGTAATGTCAACTACACCAATTGACTGGATGCCGCTGTGGGATGGTTACCGCCGTGACCTTCCTGAAGTCCAACCCACGGACGACCACATATTTATAAACTTATTACATATCTATGCATTTTTATATTTATACTTATTACGTACTTTTACATATTACATGTATTTCTATATCATATATTCTTGTATTACATACTGTATAGTGGGAACTGTCCTTCGTTCCCACTGTCCTGTTTCTCCTCATCTCCTCCTTACCTAGCTGGCCTTCGGCAGGAGGGTCCCCCTAAGAGTCATGTTCTGCTCAAGGTTTCTTCCCAAAAGGTTTTTTTTTGTTGCCGCTGATAGCGTTGCCATGTGCTCGGGGATCATGCTCTGAGTTTCTCTGAAGAGCCTGGAGACAACTTTGTTGTAAAAAGGCGCTATATAAATAAAATTGAATTGATCTGAATGTATCCAGGACCCTTCCACTTTTAGTGAATAAGAAGAACTTTGCTTCAGTGTGAGCTGGACTCACCATCTGATAAACATCACAGCAGTACCTTTTATGGAGCCAACAGGTCTGGAAGTGATTCCAGATGAGGGCTACATTTAGAAGCAATTGTTTGAGCTGTAGCAAAAACATGCATATTTTTCAAATTCAATAAATGTTTTCATGACAGAAAAATCTGAACGTCTTTTGACTGTAACTGAAAAGGATGTGGTATCAATATAGCAGCCTTTGAAGGTTTTTGGTCCATAAATGCACAAACTTCAAAAGGCTGACAAATCACATTTTAGTTTGATCTCATTTAAATTTCTGTGACATAATTTTACATTTAAGATCAAAATAAAATAGATTAAAAAAAAAAGAAGAAGTTGGTGGTTGCACAATAGTACAATTAGTGTCCATTGACACAAGGGCTGATAACTAAATCTCAGGTAAATTACCAAGAAGAAACTCATGAAGGTAATTTATGTGATGGAACCCTGTTATTTCTAACCACAATCAAGGAGCAGAGGGCGTCCAGGTCAGGTGAAAAGGGTTGAACGTCCTTTCCGCCTCTGGGGTGAGGTGTTGAGTAATCTGACACTGAAAACAATCACTACCTACATGCACAGTTTAGTCAAGCTCTAGTCATACAAGAATAACTCCTTTCTTTGTCTAAATATATGTGCATGCAAAGGTTATCAACGTACAGGCCAAACTATGTCAGCATCTGCGGTGATATGCTGGAGACATGTTTACTTAATATTAATATGTTTACATAATATTGGACTTTCCAGTCAACCCACCACACACTGAAACAACAGACAAACCCTAAACATTGTAAATAAATGGTTTAGTTGTCAGCAGCAAATTGGAATGGTGAAATGAGACATAGTTAAAGCTCTGTACATTTCTCGTCTTTATTGTCGATGGGCTGTTTAAGTGGATTTGATATGCTGACTACACATAAACAGCAACTTAGGTCATTATAGAGCCCACCAAGGGTGTCATGAAGATGTAGTGGATCCCCGAGAGCTTTCTCAGATACTAAAGGCAAAGTAGTTGTCTGCAGCAGAGTTTTGCTGATTTAGACAAACATGTTCTTTTTAAATTTTCTTTATATTGACAATTTTTGCCTCTCCTCTTCAATTCTTTGTTAGACAGGAGACGTGGTATTAAATGTCTGCATTAAGTCCTGTCCCACAGGAAATGAAGCGCCGTAGTATGGGATTTTTTTTTCCCTCCATCATCAGGTCTCACCAGAAGCATTTCAGAAGCAGAGCACTTGCCAATGATGCCTCCTCAGCTGGATTTTTGAGTTTACCTGAGGGTTTTGAGATCACTTGAATCACATGTTCGCCTGCACTTTTGCGCCTCCTTATCTGTTTGTCCCTGGGAGGAGTTTACGCTTCCAAACTGTGATCTATCGGAATTCATAAACATACACACATTCACACAAAAAGAAAAATCACAGTTTTAAGCAGCGTTCATGAACTCGGAGCAGATTTCAGCGAAGATTTCACAACTGAGGCCCACTGACTGTGGATGCAAAGGCCATCTCTGTTGCTGAATGGAAACCCAGCTGAAAAGTATAAATGGTGATCTTCACTGCTCCTGGATTATCTCCAACTATAATATTTCATTTGTCCTGTAAACATATGCAAAGAAAACACTGAAGGACATGTTGCATTGCAGGTATAGCAGGACCACCCAGTGTTACTGGTTTTCATGTCCAGAAACTGAAAAACAAATAAATAAATGAAAATTCAAAAACCTACCTCACAAGTTAGTAGATCATTTTAAAAGAAGTTTATGTGTAATAACCCTCTCAGTCCTCTGTCGACGACAGCCAATGGCTTTACATTTTACATTCACCAATACAGTACTGACCCTGTCGTTGATATATAATTGGAGATCTGATGTTCGTGTGTCACTCACGCCTGGCTCTTTTGTTTTACAAAGCTTTGACACCAATTTCCTGTTGATGTTCACAAATTAAGATTAGACTGCACAAGAAAACAATAGAGATGTGAGAAATCCTTTTGTGTTGTTAATAATTGTTGTAATAATGATTTATGATGCAATCATAAGAGGAGGCATGATAACTTGACAGCATGAGAGTTCCCACCATCTGTTACTAAACTGGCTGGCTATGAAAACATCTTGATTTAGTTTGTTTTACCCTCCACATTCACCCAAAATGATGTTCAAATACTGAACAAAGAACTATCAGAAGTTCAAACCAGCACAGCTGAATATTTAACACTGAAATTTAGAAAAAAAGGAAAGCTTTCACTGAACCTTGACCTCCATTATCAACATCCTCTTCCTTCCAGACACC
>JBAMYA010042425.1:0-14436 GCA_037176975.1 Arrhamphus sclerolepis
GGGTTTTTTTTTCCCACAACCTTGTTGGTTTTTCTGTGGACCTCTGGGGGGGCAAGGACCCTCAGTTTGACCCCCCCCCCCCCCCCCCCCCCATGACTGTGTTTGATTTGGTCAGAGTGGAGATCTGTCTCAGTTCAGTCCAGTTCATGGCCAGAGGTCCAGAGATGGATCTGGACCAGGACCTGGACCTTGGTGGGTAGGATCAGATCACAGATCAGGGCGGGTTTGTTTTCAGAGGAAGACCGGATCAGACTGTGGTGGAGGTTCTGTGGTGGCAGCAGGTCCAGAGATTTCTGGTTTCAGTCCCACCAGTCTTCCAGCTGTCGATCAGAACCGAGTCGAAGGACATCCACACCAGTCCTGGTTCTGGTTCCAGAAGTGAAGCAATGAGTGACAACAAATGGACAGAGACGAGAGGCTCTCAAGGTGATGAGAGTCCAGCTGAGAACCACCAGAACCATCAGAACTTCTAGAACCTAGACCTTGGTTCTGCTGAGTTCTGGGAACCCAGCAGACCAGACTGATCAACCATTTGATCAATCATTTGATCAGTTATCTGATTGATCCTGAGTT
The DNA here is from genome assembly GCA_037176975.1 of Arrhamphus sclerolepis. Taxonomy (NCBI): domain Eukaryota; kingdom Metazoa; phylum Chordata; class Actinopteri; order Beloniformes; family Hemiramphidae; genus Arrhamphus; species Arrhamphus sclerolepis. The sequence continues at coordinate 574 of JBAMYA010042425.1, forward strand.
CATGTTTTTAACTCATCAGAGTCTAAAACAGCCTGTCATGATTACTGATTATTGATTACTGATTATTGATCCTCACCAGGTGCATGACTGGATGGCAGGTGTCCTCACTGGTTTTACTGGTTGTGTTTGTTGGTTTTGACTCTCATGCATGTTCTTAACTTATTCTGTCATTTTTGAATAAAAATCTTCTGCAAACTTTTTTTCTGGTCTCTGATGGAGGAGCTCATGTTTGTCATAAACACATCAGTGACATCATTTTGATAAGCACTGAAGAAATCAATAGATCAGTCAATTAGATCTTATTCCTGCAACACTTCTCAAACACGTTTTACAAAATTAAGACAATATAAATCTGATCCACCAAAATCTAACATTTCACTAAAACCTACCCATCCCAGAACCAAAATCTACTTAACACTGCACCAAAACGTACCTAGCCAGGTAGGGGCAGTCTCAGTGTAAACAACAGTTTAAGAATAAAAATGGGATTTTCTGAATATCAACTGCAGATCAGTTCCTGACAGTCCTGAGATAACAAGAAACACAGATGAGGTCACATGACTCTGGTGAGTATACTGTCAGGAAAATGAGTACTTCACACACACACACACACACAAACATACACACACAAGTGCAGCAGTTCCTGTAAGCAGAAGATGATAAGGTTGACTGTTACTGTACACCTGCAACACCTGTAACAAACACCTGTAACAAACACCTGCAACACCTGTAACAAACACCTGTAACAAACACCTGCAACACCTGTAACAAACACCTGCAACAAACACCTGTAATAAACACCTGTAACAAACTCCTGCAACACCTGTAACAAACACCTGTAACAAACACCTGTAATATCTGTAACAAACACCTGTAATATCTGTAACAAACACCTGAAATACCAGTAACAAACACCTGAAATACCAGTAACAAACACCTGTAACAAACACCTGCAACAACGATGGACACATGTGTAAAAAATGTCTTCATGAGAAAGATCATTTTTGTTTCAAACACTTAAAAAGCTGGTTCTGATCTGTAATAGTGCTGATGAATATGGTAATAGCTGTCGTGTTGATGAAACTGGACCTCCAGAACCCCAAGAATCCTTCAGCATCAGTCAATTCAATTCAATTCAGTTCAATTCAATTCAATTTATTTATATAGCGCCTATTTACAACAAGTCATCTATAGGCGCTTAAGAAACCCAGAGTCCAGAAGCTCTTCAGGGTCTCCCAGTCCAGGACCAGGACTGAGAGACCCCAGTTCTCCTCCAGCAGTAGGTCTGACAGGATCCTCTGACACAAAGGATATGTTTCAGGGTTTGGTCTGATCAGAGGACCCACATCCATCATCCACCCAAACCAGACCGACCACCAACTAGAACCCTCGACCGACTTGAGTGTGTAGGCCTCATCTGCAGTGTTTCTATGTTTTTAATTACATAACGATTAGAGTTCTGACTGTAGATTTAATCATTTATTTTCATCATTTCCACCTTCGTCAGTTCGGGTTCTCGGTTCCGTCGTGTCCCTGATCCGCCACCCAGCCTGCAGCAGTAATATGAGCCATATGTTCCCTGCGGGGGGGTCGGGCCCTCCATCAGCGGCCCCCAGCCTGATGGAGGACCATGTCGGCCCGCGGCCCCTTTCTTCCCCCCTCCTTTCATTCCCGCACTAGAAAGACACGCACGGTGGCCCCAGGGCCACTCAGGCCTTTTGATGGGGATTGGAATTAATTATCTCCAATAACACAATTGTTCCCGGTCAACGAAAAGAGCAAAGAAACCCCCAGAATCAGAGAGGAGCCCCGCTTTCATTCAGGCGATGCAAGGAAGTTTATTAGAGCTTTGTGAGCCGCTAATGTGGATCAGCCGGGAGGTTGGTGGTCCTGAGGGGGTGGGGGGGGTAATTGGCAGAGTTTTCATGGTGATTTTGGTCAGACTGGTTCACTTCATTATCCTTTAAACCTCTGAGCCGCTGCTGGAATATTCTTCTTTTATTAAATATTGATGTTTTATTCTTCCACAAATAAACTAAATAATACATGGTTAAAATAAAAATTACAAAACAGTATTTTATTGCTTGATGTGAGAAAATTATGAAAAATGTTAATAAACTCAAATAACTCAGTGGTTTCTATTTTTTACCAATAATTTAATTTAGTTTCCATTTTTAAATATCATAATAATAATAATAATGATACTAATAAAATAATGATAATAATTTATTCTATTCTTCCGAGAGATGAAATAACAGAAAAACTAGAATATTAAGAATCTGCCTCATTGTTGCTTCTGACGTCACAAACGTGAATAACTGCGCACAAGACCTGCAGAGCTGCACTTCCTGCAGAAGAATTTTTATAACAAAGCAACAAAAAGGTGCAATTTATGAAAAAAAAAGAATTAAAAAAAATTAAGACTTTCATCAGAGTCTCAATTTAATAAACTTTGACTGACCGACAAAAGGTTGTGATATAGTGAAATTTAGTTTTTAATGAAAAATAATTAGTTTTGTTAAAACACAAACTTTCAATAAGATTTTAGAAAAATCCACAATTTTACATAAAAAATGTCATTTTAGGAAAAAATATGTTATAATTATGAAACAAGATAATTCATGTCTAAAAGCTGTGATTTTCACAAAAGTTCATATTTTTATAACATAAAGGTTTGTTATTAAATTAAAAAATTTCATGATTTTTTTTAAAGGAAAAAGAATTCATGATTCTATTTTAAAACAAACGATGGTTTTTACAGCAACTAATTTTATAAAAGGCACAATTTTATTACTTAAAAGACATGATTTTGTACATTTGATATTTTAAGAAAAAACTGACATTAAAGCTTACATTTTTAAAAAAAAAAAAATAGACTTTAGGAATATAAGTTTCAGCTACAAAAACTGTAAAACTGTTATGAAAATGTCATTTTTGGGAAAATCAGTTAAAATATGTATAGAAATTTATTTTAAAACTTCCTGATTGTTTTAACTGAAACACATGATTTTAATTAAGTCTGAAACAAAGCAATGTATTTATTGTTTTTAATTATTTACACCTCTTTCCAGAACAAGGTGATGTCAAATTTACTCGATTAGACCTTGATAACGATTAAGAGTCAATGAAAAAATAAAACAATCCTCATTTTAAAGGAATATTGATCCAGGATTAGACATGGAAGTGAAACAGAAGCTTCTAGAATATTTTTAATTCCATCAGATGGAGGAAAAATCCTAAAAGTTAAACTTTGACCTCTAAAAGGTCAGAAAGGAAAACACAGATTGAGTTTGGTGTTGTTTAAAGTTTGAGTGATGAAATGATGAAAATAATAATTAGGGGTGGGGCTTGTTGACTGACAGCTGCAGTCAGTCAGGTGCCATCAGCAGATTTAAATGAATTTTGATCTGCAAATAAAAACCTGACACACGTAATGATGTTTATTATTTCAAAGATGATTCAGTTAAAGGTAATTAAAATCTCTAAAAGGCTCCAGAATGAACAGCAGTCCTGAAAATATGTTCCCAAAACACCCAAAACTTCATAATTTCTTCACTGTTCCAACATTTAAACCCCTAAATCTGGAAATAATGGCGTCTTTCATCTTGTTTATGTGAACTTTAACAGTTATTATAAAACTGTCTTTCATGCCTTAAGTATCCATAATTTGTAGTATTTATTAATTTACTGTAAAACAAGCTTTAATACCACAGAATTACATTCTAATGAGGTTTTATTTATGACTTAAAAAAGCGAGAAGAATCTAAAATAGAAGAAATTAACAGTAAATTCTGGCTGAAAATGACTGTCACCAGCACAGTTTAACTGCTTTCAGCTCCTTTATGTAGTAAACACAGCTTAAAATAACAACTATAAGAATAAATATTTACTAAGCAGCTTACAAATTAAAACTTCGATAAATCTGTTTAAAAACATTCATCATGTTAACTTTTGGTTACAGAAAAATTAATAAAGAAAAACTTTATTTCTTACAAAATAATCTGCACATTTGTATTTTATTTTTAACATCTTTAATTTCAGTTTGGCCTCCTGCAGGTCAGCTTCAGGAATGTAGGTCTTTAATGAAGCTAACTCATCAGCCATTTCAGTAACAAGACAGATTTAGAAATAATCTGAAGAAATAATAGTTTCTGGTTCTCGTCTGCTTTTACTTTAACTGCAGGACTCAGAGTCACTGTAGGCCAGAACTTCAGAGGGGGAGGGGCTTCAGAAACAGCCAATCAGAGGGGGAGGGGCTTGAAGAGTCTGAACGTGATCTTAGAGTTAACAAGAGATCAGAGGCTCAAAACACACAAACACACACGTGCACGCTGACGTGCACGCTCACATGCACGCTCACACACACATGCTGCCAGGTGGCGTCAGAAGTTGGAGCTCCAACAAACTCGGTCTTTCTTGAGAACAAGCAGATTAACGGCTGCAGGATTAAGATCAGGACACCCAAGTCGACCACGAGTGGTCTGCTGTCGCCATGGCAACCGTCCCCCCCCTCCAACGTCTCCACGACATCTTCATTAAAAGAGGGTTTTCCAGTAACCAGCAGCTTTAGTTTTCATTTTCAGGGTTTTTCTGAGAATCGTTCCAGTTTCTGGTTTCTGATCCAATGAGCACCTTTACGTTTATGATCAAACTCACTTATTTACATTGGACACACACTCATGAGGAACCAGTCCTGAGATCTGCATCTGGATCATGTCTTGGTTTTGGTCTTTCACATCTTCTCTTCTCCAACACTATTGATGTTTCACTGATATGAGGATTAAAGGCACCCTATGTAACCATTCCACCTGCATAAAATCAAGGCAGCATGTCATGAGAAAGTTCATATGTGAACTGCTCACTAAGATACAATAAAAAAACACAAATCAACCCTAAAAATTACAATGTGTGAGCAACAGCTAGCATTATAATGTCAGTGTAAATGTTAGCATACGTTGGCAACAAAGGCTACCTCTAAGAACATACGTGAAGGAAAGGAATAGCACATTACAACGTCCATGCTACACAGAGCAGACGTGACTTGAAAATACCTTCTGTACGTTCTGATTGGCTGCAGCAGACATACAAAGATGTCTGTCAGCAGTGGGAGGCGGTTTGCTCTCGAATCTGATACATCTTTAAGTTGTTCAAAAACAATGATAAAATTTAGTTTTATTTCATTTAATGTTTGATTTTAGATATTTATATTTTATTACAATTATCTATGCTTTTATACTAACATTCATCCACTTCTCTGTCAGTTTCATGGAATGCTGTTTTGAAAAAATGTAGAGCTCCTCTAGTCCTGGTTTCAGCACCTCTGGTCCGAGTTTCAGGTCCTCTAATGTTTGCTCAGATTTGATCAGAATTAATGTAAATATATTAATTAGCATCATAGCTTAGCATGAGGTAAGAGGAAAAAAGCAAACTGTGATTGACAGGTGGGCATGTTCCATACCTGCTGGCTCCACTCCTTAACAACTGCGAGGAGAGAGGATTCAGAACCGCTATTCAGGAAGCTATGATGACATCACAGAGGGGGTGTGTCCAGGTCTTCTTCTACAGTCAATGACCCAGTGATTCGCGCTCCCAGGAGCAGCCACCAGCAGTACCAGTGTGGTATGGTCTCCATGGTGACAATGAACAGCTGACATCTGCTCATGAAGTTGGAGCGACTCGTTGAAAGTTGTCAAAGTCAAATTTTAATTAGAAGTTTTTAGGGAACATGAGGTCGCGGCGGCGCTCATTTGTCACAGGAATCCTCTGAAATTAATGAGTTTCTGTTTCAGGAGGAGAACGAAGCTTAAGTCAACAAGGAGACGAGCAGGAGGATGAGTCTGGAAGGAGAGGAAGGCTCTGCTCAGGAACCTGGATCAGGATGCTAAAACATCCTCCAGCGAGGACGACGAGGACAACCATGACCTCTAACAGACATGTCAGGGGGAAACTGATCGATCTGATTGGTCTTTATTCAGGTTCAAAACCACAAACTGACAACACCCACAAACAAACGAAAACCCAGGAGATCAAATATCCCAACAGAAACATTTACAGATAAAACACAAAATAAAAAAACTGTTCATAAAAAAGCGTGATTGATCAGATGACTGCACGGAGGCTTCCTGTTCCCACCTTCTTCCTCAATACCTCCACCAGACGCTCCAACCTGAAGGAGAGGATGAGAAGCAGGTGTTAAACAGGTGAGACAAGTAAGACAGTCGTTATACAGGTAGACAGCTGAGACAGTTAATTCATCTTCTCCTACCAACTATGGGGATTGCATTAGATAGCACAGAGACCTACTGGTTCCTACTGAGACTGCTTCTCTAATATTAATATTTGTGAATTAAAATCAGGTGTTTCTCTCTCAGTCATCTCCATGTTTACTGGACCCTGTTCCTTCTAAGCTTTTTAAAGACATTTTCCTGTGATAGATTCTATAATCCTGGATCTTGTCAGTACATCCCTTATAACCAGATATGTACCAGGAAGTTTTAACATTGCAGTAATTAAAGCTCTACTCAAAAAGACGTCCTTGGATTCTGATGATGTAGCCAGTTACCGGCCTTCCTTTTATTCACAAAATTCTTGAAAAAAATTGTTTTAAATCAGCTGTATGATCATTTTTGTAGAAACAATATAAATGATGAGCTTCAGTCAGGTTTTAGACCTCATCATAGTACAGAAACGGTACTGATCAAACTAACCAATGACCTTCTCATGTTTTCTGACAGTGGATCTGTCTCTGTTCTGGTCCTCTTGGATCTCAGCGCAACATTTGACACCATCGACCACAATATTCTTCTCAATAGTAGTTTGTTGGACTTAGAGGAACGGCATTAAAATGCTTTAAGTCGTATTTATCAGATTGATTTCAGTTTGTCCATGTAAATAATGATTGTTCCAGTCGTACTAGGATCAGCTGTGGAGTACCGCAGGGTTCTGTTCTTGAATTGACACTTTTCTCTTCATACATGATTCCTTTAGGAGAAATCATTAGGAAGCATAAAGTAAATTTTCATTGTTACATAGATGATGCTCAGCTGTATTTATCCTTGTGATTGCATGAAGCTAATCAAATAGCCTTATTAAATGAATACAGATGTGAGGACCTGGATGACTGGAAATTTCCTGCTTCTTAATTCAGACAAAACTGAAGTTATTGTAACTGGTCCTTTAGCAACAACTAGAGGCTGCAGTTCCTCCAATGACCACTAGAGGCTGCAGTTCCTCCATTGTCCACCCGATGCTGCAATTCCTCTACCAACCACAAGAGGCTGCAGTACCTCTATTGACCACTCCAGTCTGCAGTTCCTCTACCCAACACTAGAGGCTCCCGTTCTGCTATCACTAGATCCTGCAGTTCCTCTATTGACCACTAGTGTCTGCAGTTCCTCTACCTTTCACTAGAGGTTGCAGTTCCTCTATTGACCACTTAAGGCTGCAGTTCCTCTGCTGAACAGCCTCTAGTAGTTAGTAAAGGAACTGCAGACTCGCTGACCGGATGTAGCCCTTGGATCTGACTGAGATGGTCTTTTTGGACAAGAGTTCTTCAGAAACAGACTAGTCCTTCAGTAACTGGACAGGGGTATTTAGTATGCCTGTGCGGAGATGAGTCATAAAATGGGGCGATACAACTATATTTACAGTTTTGTTGTATTATCAAATATGAAAAAAAAAGTTATTTAAAGTGAATCAGTTGTAACATTAGTTGCAAAAACTGCTGGTGTTTGATTCTTGAGGGAGGGGGTGAGTAACAACTGTCTCCACAGCAACGTTCACTGCGGACGGTTGGAAATCGGTTGGAGATGTTGTAGGAGAAGGATCTGGGGGGGTTGGTGGTGGTGATGACCTTCTAATGGCTCACCCCCATCCTCTACCCCCACTCCACCAGCTGAAATTAAACTTCCTGTCAGTAATAAGCAGCAGCTCCTCGTCACCTCCATCTCAGAGCAAACATTCTTCTTCTGCAGAAACTCAGAACCCCCCCCCCCCAGCCAAATGAGAGCAGAAAGCTCAGAGTTTGAGTCCAGCATGACGGCACAGGACGCAGACGAAGCCTTAAGCTGTTTTCATCTTCAGGCTGATGAGACGAGCAGCAGAAGTCACGTTCTTCAAAAGCAGAGCGTCGTCCCGCTCCGTCCAAATCTGGAGGATTAATTCTTCCCGATCAGCTCCATCATACTGACGTCCGCTGAATACGAATCATCATCGCCAAATCTCCTTAGTCCCTCACGCTTAACCGGAATTTGAGTTTCTGCCGAGCCTGAAACAGGAAACAGCTGCTTCCTCCAGAACTGTTCTGATGGAGGTCCAACAGAACCAAACACATGCTGGAAACATCTGAGGAGACGATGGTCTGTTGACATCACTTCAGGATCAATACAGGCAATCAATCACTTCCTGCAGAGAACAGCTGGAACTGAGCTAAAACACTAGAATCTCAGATTATGTTTAAATCTCAGATTAGAATTCCAGTTTGAATCTCAGATTAGAATCCTAGATTAGTATCTCACTAATTAGAATCCCAGATTAGAATTTCATATCAAAATCCCAGATTAGAATCCCAGATGGGAATCTCATATTAGAATCCCAGATTAGAATCTCAGATTAAGATAATAATTATAAGAATTCCTTCATTTATCCCACAGTGGATTAATTTTCATTTTACAGCAGCACCAAAATAGTAATAACAATACATCAGATTATGTTTAAATCTCAGATGAGAATCCCAGATTAGTATCTCAGATTAGAATCCGAGATGAGAATCTCAGATTAGAATCCCATATTAGTATCTCAGATTAGAATCCCAGACGAGAATTTGAGATTTGAAACCCGGATGAGAATCTTAGATTAGACCTCTGTGTAAACCTCTAAGAAGTACGCCGCGAAGGTATTCAGACCTCGTGTATGGAGTATTCAGGTGAGTCTTAACACCATGCCAAGAAAGAAAGACATCAGCAGTGGTTTCAGAGAAACAGCTGTTGCAGTTCATCAATCTGGAATGTTCTAAAGACATCTCCAAACTATCTGGAGTTCAGTGTCCTACAGAGAGAAAGATTATTCATAAAAACATTCAAGACAGTTGTCAATCTTCCAGGAGTGGACCCTTCAGGGAGTCTCCTCAACCAATCATTTGCCTCCATCTATCCTCAGCCAATCATCTGCCTCCATCTATGTCCAAGACAGCCCAGGCCGAAGACTAAAGCAGGACGGTTTGATTGGAAGGATTTCCATGGAAACATGAATCAATATGTCTGCAGAGAAGACTGGACCAGAAGGTGAATTTATGTCCCCATCCTCACCTACAGTCAGCAGCTGCAGGAACTATGGACCTGGACACAAGCGGCTGAAATGAGGGTGGATGGACGGAGAAGTTCAGTCATCCAGGAGACGCTGCTCCTCCACCTGGAGGTTCATCTGGTCAGGACGTCTCCTGGACGGGTCTCTGGAGGAGTTTCAGACATGTCCAAACAGAAGGAAGTCCTAGAGCAGACCAGAACACTGGAGAGACTTGATCTGTCAGCTGGTCTGCAAATGTTCTCCTGGAAGAGATCTGAAGGGTCTGGAGGATCCGGAGGTCTGTGGTCAGACTACTGGATGTTTGCTGGATGACCGAGTGTGTAAATGTGTCAACCAGCATGCTGGTCTTCAGAAAAGGTCTGAGGTTGGGGTAACGGAGGGTAATGGGGTTTAGATGTTTCAGTGTGACTGTTTATGCTTCTGTTGTCATTGTAGTAGCATCTGTCTGATGCTTGAAGGAAATGAACTTCAGGAATCCCGGTTTTATGTGGACCGGAACCTGATGTTCCAGACCTTCATGGAGGCTGGAGAACCAGAACCTGATGTCCCACACCTCTATGGAGGCTGCAAGATCAGAATCTGGACCAGAACCTGTTGTTCCAGCCATCTATGGATGCTGGAGGACCAGAACCTGGACCATAATCTTATGGCCCAGACCTCCGTGGAGTCTGCAGGACCAGAACCTGGACAAGGACCTGATATCCCAGTCCTCCATGGAGGCTGCAGGACCAGAATTTAGTGGAGGACTGATGGAGAAAACAAACCTATAAAAGTAAAACTGACATCAGGATGATTGATATGTGTCATAAACTGACCTGCGCACACGCTCAGTGGCCTCACGCTCCGCCTCCTGGCAGCGCTGAAGCTCCGCCTCCACACTCTGCTTCTCCTGGGTCACCTGCTGCAGCTGGACCAGAAGGTGTGGACCCTCAGTGGACATGGACTTGGTAGCTGATGGCAGTGAGGGCTGATGGGGAGGGGCCAGACTGGGGGAGGAGCAGGAAGAGGAGGGTTAACATTCACACTGAACCTGCAGTGCATTCTGGGAAATCATTCATGAGTCACATGATGTCAGAGACATACAGAGAGCTAGACACACCCTCTGTGATGTCACCAGCAGTTCTCCACAACCTCACTGCTGCTGCAAAGATCACGTCTTAATGTGGTTTCTGGACCAGAAGTAGCGTAATATTGCTTATTAATATTAATTGTGAGACCAGAGACCAGCTGCTCAGTCTGCTTCCTGTAAACTTCTGAAGTGATGACCTGCTCAATTAAACTGTGATCAGGAACCAGGTCCAGGACCTGAACCAGTACAGACTCCTCAGCTGAATTGATCTTTAATGAGACCATTCACCCCAAAACCATTCCAGGAGGTCAGAGGTCCCCTTCAGTTATATCTAAAGAGTATCTGTTTCTGTTATCACAACATCTTCTCTCTTCTGGGAGGTGGAGCTGTCTGGACCTCTGATTAAGGTTCCCTAGAGAAACTGAATCTGATTCTGGAGACCACAAAAAAAACAAAAAACAGATCTGAACATGTCTGAAGACTGTTGAAGAAGAACTGGATCAACCCTCTGTGATGTCATCACCAGCTACTGAAGAGTAATTTTGACCAGGTACAGATTTGTTTGTTGTTGTTGTTTTTTTGTTTTTGTTTTTTTACAAAGACCAGGTTCTTACCAGGTCTTCACCAGAGCCAAGTTTTTCCCAGATCCAGGTTTTTATTAAGACCAGGTTCTTACCAGGTCCACGTTTCTTATCAAGACCAGGTTCTTATCAAGTTCAGGTTTTCATCAAGACCAGGTTCTTGACAGGTCCAGGTTTTCAATAAAAGCAGGTTCTTAACACATCAGAAATTTGCAAAGACCAGGTTCTTACCAGATCCAAGTTCTTTACCAGGTCCATGTTTTTTTTTTTTATCAAGACCAAGTTCTTACCAGGTTCAGGTTTTCATTAAGACCAGGTTCTTGCCAGGCCCAGGTTTTCATTAAAAGCAGATTCTTAACAGATCAGAAATTTGCCAAGACCAGGTTCTTACCAGGTGTGGGTTCTTACTAAGCCCAGGTTCTTACCAGGTCCAGGTTTTCACCAGGTTCAGGTTCATGCCAGGTAATAATACTTAATAAGACACATCAGTTATAGAAGCAGCAATGGAAACCTTTTTTCAGTAAACATGAAGACCTGGAGACCTGGGACCCTGCAGACCTCTACTGTTCTTGAATCAGGAACCTGCAGACCTGTATCATTCCTGGATCAGGAACCTGGAGACCTTTGGACCTGTATCGTTCCTGGACCAGTACCCTGCAGATGACCAGCAGCTCTGACAGGTGTCTGGTCCTCACAGAGACGGACAGAAAAATGTCTCATCAGTGTCTTTCCTCCTAACAGCAGAAATGCAGCAGACCCAGACTCCGTCCCTCCCCTCTGCCAGGTGTCTCTGCAGGCGTCCGTCTTCAATCCTGATGATTTATGGATGCTCACAGACAGCTGGGCTGCACCAACTCATCTTTATTCTGCTGAACTGGACTCAGAAACATTCAGAACCTCCTGCTGGTCTCAGCAGCAGAACCTCCTCCCTCAGAATTTATTTATTCCTTTATCTGAGCTGATCATATGACAGAAGCTCCGCCTCCTCTGCTGTTTCAGGTTCTGACCAGTTCTGTCAGACCTGAACACACTCTGTTTGGACCGAACCTGCACCTCATCATCATCACCATCGCAATCATCATCAAAATCTTCATCATCATCATCACTGTCAGCACCATCACCATTAACACGGTCTCCATCACCACCATATCATTCATGCATAATGACTATTAAATAATTACTATTAAAGTGAAATAATTTGTAAACTATCTTTGTGTATTTTGTGAATGGGTGCATTTATCCTCTCCTCTTTTACATTTATATGCTTTTATAGTAGTCATCCCTCCTTTTTGCTTTTGATTTCCTTTTTTCCACCCTTGTATGAATGGAAATTAAATTAATCTGTGGTTCGTCCATTGTGGTATTTGACTTGATAAACTCATATTTTTTCACTACTTAGATGTTTAAGATGTTGTTGGTTCCACCTCTGTGAACTTCAGTCCTGCATGATGAAGTAAGTCCTCTACCTCTACATAACCCTGAAGCTGAACACGTCCACCTGTCCAACATCTCCAACACCTCGTCTCCACCAACATCACCAGCTCTGATAGAAATCAGAAGAACAACAAAACATCTGGGAGGAACAGATGACGCCATTGTTCCTTCCTGAGCTAGTTACTGGTTTGTAAACTCGTGTCAATCATCTAACTAGCCAATAGCTTCATCAGAGATGACAGTTTGTGTTGAAGGACTTTCATTTTTGTGCAGGTTGCTTATCTGTGGTGTTTAAGCTACAAAGTGTAAAATCAGTTATAAAGTTGGGATTAATTACATCTGTTTCATGCACTGTTTCTCTGTAAAGTTTACAAGACTTTCTGAGCAAAAACTGTTAATCAATAAAAATAGATACAATGATTACGTGAGTGGGCAGACTGACCTGTGATTGGCACTTAGTGCCTGAATCTCGGCCTGCAGTCGGCATTTATCCTCCAGTGCTGCATCTCTGTCCGTCTGCAGCCTCAGCAGCTCCTGCTGATCAGACAAATCAGTTATCAATGAGAGAACTGAATGATCGTGTGATCTGCTCTAATTGGCTGTAAACTCTATGATGAATAAAAGCACCTCTGAGTTTTGAAGGTGTGAATCCATATGAATGTTGAACATTTACAGGCACATCTGTGCACGTGCAGAGTGCTGCTGTAAAGAAGAGATCAGGCTGACGTGTCTGTTTAGATAATGGCTTAATTAACGAACCAGCTCATTATCTAACACAAGTGTCAGCACACTTCACAATGAGGACTGGATTTTATCAGCTGACATCTCACCGAACATGTGACGTCTGACACTGTAGGTGCATGAGAGCCATGGACGAGTGAAGAAGTTTCATCAATTAAAGAGAACAAGCTGGCTCACTGTTTCCTGCTACACCTGTTACACGATGCTCTCGCAAACATGAAGTTCAGAAATGTGGAGGCTTTTAATGAACATGGATGGTCATTTACTGACGTGGTGACTGTTGATAAAAGTTGATACAAGTGTATTCATGAAAGTGGAGGCCTTTGATGAAAGTGGAGGTCATTGATGAACTGCATGTCGCCATTAATGAATGTGGAGGCCGTTGATGAACATGGACGTTGTTAATGACAAACGTGAAGGATGTTGATGAATGTGGAGATCATTCATTGATGTTGTGGCTGTTGGTGAAAGTGGAGGATAGGTTTGTACCACATCAGATAAATTTATATTAAGCAATAAAACTGACCAATCAGATGCCAGGATTCATTTGACGTGCTTCAAAGAATGCTAGCCAGTGGCTCTAGCATTGGCTTTGACAGCTTTGTCATGCCTATTTGTAACATGGCTCTGCATGGTTCAAAGAATACTGGACTTCAAAGGCTCCCTATGGAAACCTTTGGGTCACATGACCTGATCGTTGGTCCATGTATTCACATGCTATGGCTTAGAATCACT
>JBAMYA010042426.1:0-14435 GCA_037176975.1 Arrhamphus sclerolepis
CAATCTTTGATTATTCACAAACACAGAGAGAAGGCGGGGCCATAGATCAATATGGCTGCGCGCGCTCCCGCCTATAAAGGTGCATTTCTCGGCATAACACCGTCCCACGTGCACACATGAAAACGTAGAAGCTCCTTAAAAGTAGATAAGAAAAGTCACGCGATTCTGTTATCTTTGTTAATCCTCAAACGTATTGATATATAGCCAAACAAAGCGTTCAGACCATCAGCAGCAGACACAGAAGCGACACCGAGCGGATTCTGGACCTGAACACGAACCTTCAGACCAGCTGATGAAGATCCCTCTGTGGTCCTGTTGCTGGACTCCAAAGAGTTCCGCTCCTGGTCCATAGTTAGGAAGGTTTTCTCTGAATCCAGCAGCAGTGATGGTCAGACTCTCCACAAATCCAGGAAGTGTTTAGTGGTGGGCTCGACGAGGCTTGGATTGTTTACGCTCCGTGACGTCATCCATGGCGTTCGTTCTTCTTCTGGTGAAGTTTAACTTAGAGGTGCATTTCTGCCACCTACCGGACTGGAGTGAATCAGTAGCTTTCGTGCGGATATAAGGCCAAACCAGATTTTTTATTTTTTATTTGCTTGACTTCACTCCGTGGTGGAAGCACAGATGTCAGTGTCAAAAAAAGACCAACGTTTTGAGGGCTGTGCTGTGTTTTTATATTTTCTACATCATTTCATTCCTTAAATTAGTATTCTGCCAGTCCAAAAGGCCTGCGGGGCATTGTCCAGTATGTCTAGCCTGATTTCACTCTGAATACGCTCCATGGTCTAAGGGCTGAACATTTTCATTGGCCAGCACAAGCGTCAGTGTAAAAAAATAAAATAAAATACCAACGGACCGCTTTCCATGCTTTGAGGGCTGTGCTGCGTTTATACATTTCCTACATAATTGCATTCCATAAATTAGTATTGTGCCAGTCCAAAATAGGCCAACGGCCCACAGGGCGTTGTTCAGTATACCCATTCCCCACTCCAGCCTTGCCAGTAACTACAGAAACCAGGATTCAGAGTCAGTTACCGTGGTAACAGACTCTGTTTATCACTTAGATCAGTTTCTGAAACCGGCTAAACTAAACCCTCTAACTTGAGGTTCAGTAATCTTGTTTTATAAAATAGAAAACTCTGTTTCCCTGAGTTTAGGTTCAACATACATCTAGCTAACAATAAACTGAAATAAACAAACGGACTGAAAAACGAAACAAAAAACAACTATTAAAAACTATTCTGTTCCTGGACATTAGAACGTTGATCAGGTATGGTCTCAGGTTCCAGCTGGTCTAAGTTAGCCCCCGATGTCACGTCTCAGAACAAGTGTGAGATGAGATAAGATAACACTTTATTGTCATTGTATCAAGACACAGCAAAATTTGTTTGGTAACTTCTAGACATTAACAGCACAATATACTTAAGAAATAGAAGAAACAAATTAAAAATGCAATATGATACATTATACATTGTACAATAACATACGTACAGCATAAAAAACAAAATATAAAGCAACAGTATATAAAAATGAAAAAAAGGCAGCAGTGTGGTGAGTGAACATATTTACAAGTAAGAAGGTTTAGTTGAGCCGGTTTCAGAAACTGAGCCACCTCATATACTGAGTCTATTACCATGGTAACTGAATCTCTGAGCTAAACC
Source organism: Arrhamphus sclerolepis (assembly GCA_037176975.1). Taxonomy (NCBI): domain Eukaryota; kingdom Metazoa; phylum Chordata; class Actinopteri; order Beloniformes; family Hemiramphidae; genus Arrhamphus; species Arrhamphus sclerolepis. The sequence continues at coordinate 1,662 of JBAMYA010042426.1, forward strand.
TGCCCTGTGTTACCATGGTAACTGACCCTGTGAGCTTAACCTGGTCTCTGTTACCAAAGTAGCTGTATCTATGAGCTAAACCTGGTCAGGAGCAGTTTTACTTCAACATACCAGAGTTGCTTTCGGTCTCCTCTCCTTCATGAAGCTCAGATGTTTTACATCAGGGAGCTCAAACTGATCCGTGAGAGGGCTGGTGTGGCTGCAGCACAACTGGGCAGCCACATCAGCCCTTTCACGGATCACTTTGACACCTGTGGGTTACATTTTATGAGATAATTGATCATTTTGGAGACATCTGATGCTGACATCACATTTTTGTCAGTAAAATGTGGTGATGATCAGAATAGATAGTTTAATGTTTACAAACCAGTCGTGACTTGTACTCGTGACATCTTGATGGTTCTTTAAAGAGTGTTAGGCCTCCCAACCAGGTTTAGTCAGTTACCATGGTAACCAGGAACCCTCCAACTCCGGTTAAGTAACTTTGATTTCTGAAACAGAAACCTCAGTTTCTCAGGGTTCAGGTTCAAAACATTCAGACTTTCTACAGAACCTGTTTTCTGAAACTGATCCCTGATCTGAAGCCTAGAAAATCAGAGTTTTTTTTATTTTAGTTAACTTTTGGACTCAGAGTTTGTTGAACCTTCTTTCTGAATCAAATCCCTGTCGAGCTCCACTGCTGGTGGAGATGTTTAATAAGTCTGATGTTTTTGATTATTTTTTTTTTTGTAGATCAACTTGAGACCTTTGATTTCAAATCAAAAACCCACTTTGGAGAGTTAATGTCAACAATGGGCCTATGGTTATGCCAATAACATTAAATAGACAGTTAGATAACATTTCCCCATTAATTCACCTTTTTTTGCATGCTGTTCTATATCTTAGAGCGTTCTATATCTTGTAGCCCTCTACAAATATTAGTTTGCAATGTTTATTACATAGAAAAATTATTCCTCATTTGTTGACCTCAACTGTTCAAGTATAAATGCTTACAATTGGAAACACTTCGGGGGGGGATGGTCAAGTACCAGGTCATGTGACTTCATGCCAGTATTCAAAACTATATTGATACATTTCAATGAAATTCCAAAATGGCAGCCTACATGGACAAAAACACTGGCCATGAGGTAAGCCTATGTGGACATGCAGTTCCTTGCAGTTCCTCCACTCACCACTAGATGTTGGATCCAAAACAGAGCAATTTCATATTGACCCCCATGTAAAAAGTGCCAACTTTGCAGCAGAATTAAACCCCTTTACAGCCTGGTACAAAAATCCATTTTTTTCATCTTTGGCTGCATAATACATCTGTGACAACTGTACGGGGGATGAATTCTTTTTTTTACCACATCAGGTAAATTTATATTAAGCAACAAAGTTTTACTTAATTTTGGTGAGTGAATTTTTTATTTGTTGTATGACAGTAAATAAGTCGCAAAATATTGGATCCCTCCAGTGGCCCGCTAGGTTGGCTTAAAATATTTAAAGTTATCTTATTAATCCTGAAATAAAATATTAGTGGGTCTCCTCCCGTTGGGACATGCCTGGAACACCTCCATAATGTGCAACACTCCTGCAAAGAAAGAACATCTTCATGAAAGCAAGTGGCCAAAAAAAAAACACGTAATACACCATTAAGACTTTGACATATTGCACCCTAATTACCACAATACACGTTGTGGATGGAACAAAGCCAAAGCCTACCTCTTCTCCAACAGACAGCCAGAGTCCACAGAAAGAGTCCACGTTTAGGCTCAATGCCACTCGTGATGGAAGAGTTCCTGTATCGGGGTGAGGACTCGTAGCTTCACGCTGAGAGGAGTTTTTTGGAGTTTTTATTTTCTACTTTGGTTCCTTTTAATGGATTTATTGAGAAAAAGCACCTGCAGAATAAAAGCACATTAAGCATTTTGTTTTTGTAATTCCTTGTAAAGTCTTTTGCTTGTCTTGCTGTTAGTACTTTTTCCATCATTACTTTGATAGTTTGGGGGTTAAAATATGTTTGGTCTGCGTGTATGTTCATGTGACGCCATGAAGGTCAATGTGAAAAGTTGCAGGGATGAAGGAGGAGATGTTTGAGTTGCTGAGGTTCCAATCCAGACTCAGCACGTACCTTGTTAAGGAAAATATTTAACAGGTTGTATTAATAAGTGCTGCACTCACATGACAAATTCTATAAACAGTGCAATTTAAAAAATATATAGAGAGATATGGGAACAGACTTTCCACAGACAACAACAGCAGGTGTCAGAGGCACTTGCTCCAGTTGGACGTCTTCTGCCAGACATGGAAGAACATGGACTCCTCCTTCTCATTAAAGCAGCAGAGCAGGAGCAGGAGCATCTCTTATCACACCATCTGAGCAGCCAGTCTGCGGTCTGCACATCCTCTGAAACGTTCTGAAGGAACTTCTTGCTCTTGTTGACACAAACTGTGGTCAAGTAGTCGTGTGAATGTCTCTTTGAGGTCAGTCCCAGTGAGTTCCAGGAAGTGTACTGACATGCCAAACAACAACATCCACTCCTCTCAAGGGCATTTGATACTTTTTCCCTGGTTGACATGCTGACGCTGTGTGTAGAAAGTGGACTTCATTAGACGTTTTACCTCCTCTGGATTGGCATCAGAGTTTTGGAGTTCTTCCAAGATGTTTCTGTTTACTGCTTGAAGTTCTGGTAGGACTTCCATGATGGCCACATCTAGGAAGGTTTGCTCCGAGTCGCTCATATTTGCACTGAAGAAATGCCACCTTCAAACAGAACAGAACAAATATACGGTACACACACTCAACAGTGCAGGGAGATGCATCAGCTAACACTTGCATTAATGTCAAACTATTTGCAGTGAGAACTACGTGAGCTTTAACTATACTTTATTTTTCCAGAATACTGTGTTTTAGTGGTATGATGTGGTGACCATCAAGAACGTATGATACCAAAAGATAGAAACTGGGCAGGTCGTTAATGTTGATACATTGTAACCCAAGACTGTCCATTGTCTCAGAGTACAGATCTTTTCCAGATACAAACCAGTCTGCAAAATGTTCTTCTATTTAATCTGGACCTGTTCTGGACCTGTTCCAAGTCCTCTTTGTCCAGTCATGTTTGTACTGTAGCTGAATATTGATAAGATGTGGAACAGAAATGAGTAACATGAATGAATCTGCAGTCTGATTCACACATTATATTATAGACTTCCACCGTTCATTTATAAGTTTAAAGTTGTTAATTTCACCAAATGTCAGATAAATCCTTGAATGATGTGATCATACCTTTTTCCATTAAGAGTAGTGGTTAGAAAACGTGTATTTTAGGATATTTCCACATTCAGGTGATCCATTATTGTTTGCTATGACCTTTGTTGCTCCTTTCTAACAGCAGCAGTGTTTCCTTCTTCAGGATGATGATGATGCTTCATTTCTTCATCAGCCTCCATCTACAGATGTTGATCATCTGGAGGAAAGTACGACACACGCAGTTTATCCTCTGTAGAATCAATAAGTCTGGGATCCATCTCATGGTCTGTTGAAGAAATCTGTGGACGCGCATTTACCTGGATTACTTAAATCTGGATTACTTACACCTGGATTACTTAAACCTGGTTTGGTCTTGGTGAAACGGATGAAGCCAGGATGAACTGATGACGCTATGTCAAGCCTGGTTTATCTCATATCCTGGATTTCTGAATCCTACTTTTGTGAAACAGCCCTCAGACAAATTTATATTAAGCAACAAAATTGACCAATCAGATACCAGGATGTTATTTGATGTTATTTGGTGATGACAAGCTTTGTCCTGCCTCTTTGAAACATGGCGTTGCGCAGTTCAAGAAAAAAACGAGCTTCAAAGGCACTCAGTAGAAACCTGTGGGTCAGGTGACCTGATAGTTTGTGCATCGTTTGTGCAGTCATTGATGTGAAAGCGAAAACCCCTTCTCCTCCAGATGATGAATTCACAGTCACGTAAATGTCCCTTTTGAGACAAAGAAGGCCACCAACAGAGAGCCTCACTCTTTGTAGCACTTCCCGGTAAACTAAAGTGCAAAAGTCAGATCACTAGAATAATTTATGCACACTTGCTTAAGTGTTGTGGCGTCCTAATGACTCCAGTCATTGGTTTAAGGTAAAAAGTGAATATATTTAGATTTAAAAAAAAGAAATCTTGAAATGCTGTCACCAGTGTCACAAAGTCTCCGCATTGATTCCCCTTCATCTATTTGTCCCGGTAACACAGAGCCATTGGTGGTCCGACTCATTTCATAAAGCGCTCAGGAGGATGATGTTTAAATCACTGGCCGTCTGACCAGCTCTTAGCACCTGCTTGTGCTGAGGACTGAGCAGAATCTTAATTAGGCCACAACAGTCGCTTTAAAGCTTCTGAGAGGTGTCGTTAGGCCCAGTGCCAAGCGGACCAAGACGCTTTCAGCTTTTTCACCGCAACTTTCAGCTCCGTGTTGAATATATTATCTCTCCCAATCACAGTGATGCTATGCAAATGTTTAAAAAAAAAAAAAAAACTTTCTAAGAGCTGGACATCTCAGATTCAGAGCAGATTGATGTCAGAAGTAAAGAGCATCTAAGATGAAACATGCCTCAACTTTGGTAAAATAATCAAACTAAGAGCTTTATAAGACACAAGTCAGGAGTCACTAGGAGTGCATCAAGATTGATTTTTAAAATAAAATTCTACCCATCCAGGGAAATGGCTGAAAGGATGAGCCTGATAGATCAGAATCACATCTGGACAGACGTAGGAACTGAAAACGAGTGATAGGAGCTCCTTGTCCAGGAGGCGGGGCCAGAGGTTGCTTCTCAAACTGCCTCTGCACACAGTTGGTTAATGCTACAACCAATCAGAGCAACAAACAAGGTGACGTTTTCAGAACCATGGAGAGTGTTGTGGAGAGAAACGGAATTCAACGATTCTTGTTTTTCCAGAAGAATTTGAGGAAAACAGGTCTGCTCAACACAACACTCAACCAATATCTTCGAAAAACATACTTCTCAAATAGATTCCTTTATTCTGACGTCACCAGATGTCTCTTATCATCTGTAAATGAGATGGACCTCATCCACCACAGACTTTAAGAGACTGTCACAGAAGTGTTAAATCAACTGTTGATGACAACACTGGTTCAGATGACGCTGTTCACCATCCAGACGACGACGACTCAGCTCTGTCATCATGTTAAACTCTTTACAAGGATTAACTGATCTGATTGGCTCCCCAAGACTTTTGGGCATAATTAATGAGCTCCAGCGAAGAGTAGCTCGACGGACCTGCTGACCAGCAGATCGTCTAGATTTCTATTCTGTTTAAAGAACAACACTGGCGAGACGTGTTTAAATGAGCAGTTTTCAAGGTGATATTCAGTGACCCTCGAAACCTTTAGGTCAGAGTTTCTCAGTCCTGGTCCTCAAGAACCACTGCCCTGCATGTCTTGGTTGTTTCCCAGCTCCAGCACACTTAATCTTCCATACTTTAGTCTCAGATTAAGTCTTGTGCAAACCTTGATGCCTAGTGAAAGAAGCGATCCATTAGTTTGAATCAGATGTGGCGGGACAGAGAAACATGGAAAACATGCAGGGCAGTGGTACTTGAGGACAGGGATGGAGAAACACTTTGTTCCTACCATCATCTATGGTCATGAACTGGCAGATCTTAGTTCCTACCATCATCTATGGTCATGAATTGTAGTAGATCTTTGTTCCTGCCATCATCTATGGTCATGAACTGTAGTAGATCTTTGTTCCTGCCATCATCTATGGTCATGAACTGTAGTAGATCTTTGTTCCTACCATCATCTATGGTCATGAACTGTAGTAGATCTTTGTTCCTACCATCATCTATGGTCATGAACTGGTAGATCTTAGTTCCTACCATCACCTATGGTCATGAACTGGTAGATCTTTGTTCCTACCATCACCTATGGTCATGATCTGGTAGATCTTTGTTTCTATGGTCTGACTCGCAGTAAAAGAAGCTAAGCTAACCAGGCTACAGACTGCAAACTGTTGGGCCTGTCCCAGCTGCTGGTTCTCTCATGAGATGCACTGCAAAAACTCATTTCTAAGAAAGTTAAAAAAAAAACTTGTTTTAAGACAAATGGTCCTGTTTTAAAAGCATACATCTCATTTAAGAATTCTAGCCAAGCATTTTTTCTTACCCCATTGGTAGATTTATTTATTTACTTTCCTTAACTCACTGACTGCCATTGATGTCTATAGACGTCAATTGCATCATGACGAAACGCGCAGCCGCTGAATAAATATTAGTCCTGTGATCCACTAGATGGCAGCAGCGCCCTTCTCAGTGACTGACCATCTGGTGGACAGTATGAGATGGGGGGGTGGAGAGAGAAAAGGGCGCTGCGTGCGTTGTCCAACAACTTGAATCAGCTTACAATTGAACATTTTTTCGGTGGCGGTAGTTCGGTAGTGCGTGGCGACAGAGAAAGAGATGGCGATTGTAGAGCGGTGGAGACGAGCGCCAAAACCCGCTGGCAGTGAATGAGTTAATGTAAGACATTTTGACTAGATTTAAGAATGCTGTAACCCTACATTCCTAAATCTAGTGTGGGAGTATGGTGGAGGACCCAAATGCAGGAGAGCAGGCAGGAGTGATTCAAAAAGTGAGGTTTAATAATAAGAAAACCAAAAACGTTTCCTCAGCAGGAAAATTCAAAAGGAACTGGAACCAAAGAATTCAAAACAAAGTGAAGCAAAACCCCAAACTAAATCCAGACATGAACACAGGCAGCAAACATTACAGACCAGCACATGGCAGATGAAGGTCCAACAAATCCAGATGGAGGTCTGACCGGTACAGGTGGAGTTTTTGAGATTTGTTATTTTATTTGACAGATTTTTCTATTATTTTGCTCTAATTTAATTACTTTTTTTGTACATTTTTTGTATGTATTTTACTATTTCTATATTAATATATTACCTAATACATTACTTTATTTTTTTGTATATTTTGTACTATATTGATTACATACTTTGATTTTATTTTAGAGTAAATCTGGGAATAAACGAAAATCATTTAACTGTTTCTGCTCTGCTTTATCCCAAACATCATCTCTGGAGGCTGATGTCCTATCTGACCTTATGTTCCAGTATTTTTTTAGCACATTTTTTATGAAAACAACAGAGTTATAAAGGTTTTCTTCAAAAATTGTACTTTTTAACCCTCACCAGTCCTTAAGCCCTAACCGTAACCGCCTATGTCTCTGCCTATGCATCAACCCCAATTCATTTTGAAACAAGTCCTTAAGGTCTTGTGAGAGCTGGAGAGGAATGTTTAAGATATAATTTAAAACCAGATAAAGTCTTAAGAACGCAAACTGGTTCTAAAATGGTTCTACCCTGGCTCCAAACTGAGTTGGTTCTATACTGGTTCCAAACTGAGCTGGATGAGAACTGATTCCATACTGGAGCTTGGTCTAAAGGGGTTTCAAACTGAGTTGGTTCTAAACTGGTTCCGAAGTGAGCTGATTCTAAACTGGTTTTAAACTGGTACTAACCTACCTCTAAACTGGTTCTATACTGAGCTGGTTCTAAACTGGTTCCAGACTGAGCTCATGATGAACTAGTTCCATACTGGAGCTTGGTGTAAAATGTTTCCAAACTGAGCTGGTTCAAAACTGATTCTAAACTGAGTGGCTTCTAAACTGGTTCTCTAAGGGAGCTGGGTCTAAAGTGGTTCCAAACTGCGCTGGTTCAAAGCTTATTCCAAACTGAGCTGTTCTAAACTGGTTTCCAACTGAGTCAGTTCTAATGTGATTCCAGACTAGGTTTGTTCAAAACTATTTCTAAACCAAACTGTTTCTAAGCTAGTTCCAAATTGAGCTGTTTCTGAACTGGTTCCATACTGAGTAGGTTCTAAACTGAGCTTGTTATAAACTGTTTCCAAGCTGAGCTGGTCATGAACTGTTTCCATACTGGAGCTTGGTCTAAAGCAGTTCCAAACTGAGTTGGTTCTAAACTGGTTCCCAGCAGAGCTGATTCTAAATTGGTTCCGTACTGAAGCTGGATCTAACGTGGTTCCAAACTGAGCTGATTATAAACTTATTCCAAACTTATCTGGCTCTAAACTGGTTATAAACTGAGCTTTAAACTGGTTCATTTACTGGAGCTTGTTCTAAACTTCCAAACGGTCCTGGTTGTAAACTGGTTTTAAACTAAGCTGGTTCTAAGCTAGTTTTAAACTGGTACTAATCTAGCTCTAAACTTGTTCTCAACTGAGCTGGTTCTAAACTGATTCCAAAGTGAGCTTGTTCTAAAGTGATTCCAAACCGTCCCCATTGGAAACTGGTTCAAAACTAGAGTTGGTTCGAAACTGGTTTCCAACTGAGCTGGTTCTAATCTAGTTCCAAACTAAGTTTGTTCTAAAGTATTTCCAAACTGAGCTGGTTCTAAACTGGTTACAAACTAAGCTGGTTCTGAATTGTTTCCAAACTGAGCTAGTTCTAAATGTGTTTTAAACTGGTAGTTAAGTATGTCTAAACTGGTTCTAAACTAAGTTTCTTCTAAACTGGTTCCAAAGTGAGTTGGTTCTAAACTGGTTCTAAACTGGCTCCAAATGGAGTCTGTTCTGAACTGCTTCCAAAATGAGTTGGTTCTAAACTGGATCTAAAATGATTCCAAACTGAGGTGGTTCTAAATGTGTTTTAAAATGGTAGTTAACTACCTCTAAACTGGTTCTAGACTGAGTTAGTTCTGAACGAAATTTGTTCTAAATTGGTGTGTGTTTCAAACTGAGTGTGTTATCAACTGGTTCTATACTGAGCTGTTCTAAACTGTTTCCAAGCTGAGTCGGCTCTAAACTGGTTTCAAATCGAGCTGGTTCCAAACTGGCTCCAAACTGAGCTTGTTCTAAACTGGTTCCTAACCGAGCTGGTTCTGAACTGGTTCCAAGCTAAACTGGTTCTGAATTGGTTCCAAACTGAGTTGGTTCTAAACTGGTTCTAAAATGTTTCCAAACAGAGCTGGATCTAAATTGATTCCAAACTGAGCTGATGCTAAACTAAATTTGTTCTAAACTGGTTTTAAACTAATTTAGTTCTCAACTGGTTCCAAACCAAGCTGGTTCTAAACTGAGTTGGTTCTAAACAGTTTTTTCTAAACTGTTTCCAAACTGAGCTGGTTCTAAAGTGGAGCCTTTATTTAGCCCCCACCACCACCAGCACCAGCAGCAGCAGTAGAACTCAGTAAAGCAGGTCAAGTGTTGTCAGTGGTCGCCCAGTCACACTGCTCACGGACACGTGACAGCACTGCACACACACACGAACACACACATGAACACACACGGACATACACACACAGCCATCACCGTCACGCTTGAACGGACAGATGAACACGTCATCTGCTGACAGATCTGACTCGACTAACCTACATCTAGAGATCAGGATGATTAAACTCTGCTCTGGAAGTCTGGAAGCAGCTACACGCTTTCTAACTCCTCTTCAGTCTGGAACTGCAGCACAAGTCACTATTATTACTATTATCATTATTTTATTTATTTATTTTTATTTATGTTTTTACAGTTTCTACTCTGAAAGCATTTTGACAGCGAAAGCTGTAAAACATACAGATCCAGCCTGATCTGTGAAGTGTAATGACCTGCGTAGACCTCTAGGGGGCTACAAACATAGACTGTCAACCTTGAGGTCATGTGACCCAGAGATTTCTACAGAAGCCTTTGAAAGCCATTTTTTCTCAAATCATATGGCACCATGCTGCAAAGAGGCGGGACAAAGCTGTCAAAGCCAACAGCAAGCTGTCAGTTAAACATGTCAAATGATGTCCTGGCATCTGATTGGTCAGCTTTGTTTAATATAAATGTATCCAATGTGGTACGTACAGTTGTCATTGAATTCTACCTTTAGCCTGGAGGTCAATGGAGCCAGCACCTAGTGGTCAGTGGAGGAACTGCAACTAACCCTTTTCCTGGATGAGTTTCAACTGGAAGATGGTTGCTGATTGGTCAGGACCAAAATGATTTTTCCTCTGATTCATCAAAGGGTCCATGATCTTGTGGATGAAAAGCTGTTGAATAATTTTGATCAGACAACCATCAAACCACACCCATCAAAGCTGTGGGCGTGGCCTAAATATACTCTTTGACTCATATCTTGTGATGTAACAATCGCTCTGTATCACATCCCCGGGTGCACGTTACGTTCTGTTCAGGTCTGACTGTTGGGGGCACTCAGACTATGGGTTCTTGGTTCTCAGATTCTGGGTTTTGGTTCTATGATTCTGGGTTTTCGGTCTATGATTCTGGGTTTTGGTTCTCAGATTCTTGGTTTTGGTTCTCAAATTCTGGGTTTTAGTACTGACATTCAGAGTTTTGGTTCCAGGTTCTTGGCTTTTGTTGTCAGATTCATGGATTTGGTTCCATGTTTTCAGCTTTGGTTTCAAATTCAGGTTCTTGGTTCTCGGATTCTGGGTTTTGTTTCAGCTCCTGGGTTTTAGTTCTCAGATTCTGGCTTTTGGTTCTCAGATTCTGGCTTTTGGTCCTATGATTCTGGGTTTTGGTTCCAAGATTCTCAGTTTTGGTTCTCGGGTTCTTCACTTTGATTCTCAGATTCTGGGTTTTAGTTTTCAAATTCTGGGTTTTAGTACTCTGCTTCTGGGTTTTGGTTCTGTGATTCTGGGTTTTGGTTCTCAGATTCTGGGTTTTCATACTCAGATTCTGGGTTTTGGTTCCAGGTTCTGGTTCTTAGTTCTCAGATTCTGGGCTTTGGTTAAGCTCCTGGGTTTAGGTTCTCAGATTCTGGGTTTTGGTTCTCAGATTCTGGGTTTTCGTACTCAGATTCTGGGTTTTGGTTCCAGGTTCTGGTTCTTAGTTCTCAGATTCTGGGCTTTGGTTAAGCTCCTTGGTTTTGGTTCTCAGATTCTGGGTTTTGGTTCTATGATTTTGGGTTTTTGGCCTATGATTCTGGGTTTTGGTTCTCAGATTCTGGGTTTTGGTTCTCAGATTCTGAGTTTTGGTTCTATGATTTTGGGTTTTTGGTCTATGATTCTGGGTTTTGGTTCTCAGATTCTTGGTTTTAGTTCTCAGATTCTTGGTTTCAGTTCTCAGATTCTGGGTTTTGGTTCCAGGTTCTCTGAAATGCTTTAATCTTTTCCTTTTTCTTTTCTTTTCTTTTCTTTTCTTTTTTTTTTTTTTTTTTTTAACTGTTGAGAGGGGATTTGGATGTTTCTTTGTTCTAAAATAACCAAACTTCCTGTTGTGTCTCCTGGTCCATGTCCTGCTTCCTGGTCCGTGTCCGTCTCAGCGGTGGTGGTTCCTGACGGGGTGTCAGAGAAGGCAGGGATCTGTGAAGAGCTGGGCAGTGAAGAAGACCTCATTTATGAAGAGTTTCGCTCTGCTGGACATCGATTTGGACATCCAGGAGGTGGAGGAGAGCAGCTGGCCATCAACGAGGTACTCAGCAGCGGGACTCCAGGGTCCTCCAGGGTCCTCCAGGGGTCTCCAGGGGACCCTGGGGTCTCCAGGGGCCTCCAAGGTCCTCCAGGGCCCCTGACTCAATCAACATTTCCCAGAAAACATCCGTTTATATGACACATTGAGACGATCTGTGAACCTAAAATGAAAAATAACCTGAAAACTGATGACTTTTTAAATTTAAAAAAGAAATGAAAAGGTTTTAGACTTTCGAAAGGTTTGATGATTTTATAAACCTGAACCAAAAAGTGGACTTTAACAGAGAAAACCTGAAAATGAATTAACTGTATACACCTGAAAAAAAGAAAAGGAAATGTTATTTGAAATTTAAAATAAAATTTAAACAATTTTCATTTCACAGGAAAAGATTCATAATTCATGATTTTAGAAACATATTGAAAAGAAAAAAATTCAGATATCAACATTGTGACAATAAAATCTTTACAAACATAAATTTGAAAAAAAAAAAATCTTCAGATATCCCAGAAAAAAATATGAGATTTAAAAGTGACAAAATAAAAACTTCTGAAAGTGGCTGATTTCCCAGAAAGCATTCCATAATTCACTCCCTGACCATCATACCTCCACTGTCATGCTTCACAGAAGGTCCAAGGGGTTTCTGTGGTCCTGGTTCTGGTCCTGGTCTCTTTTGGGTTTCCTGGTCCGGGACGCCCTCTCCTGGAATACCGACAGCTGTCACTCATGAATAATCTTTCGAACATAGAACCTTTGCTCCTCTAACACCACTGCTGATGCCTTCCCTTCCCGGCATTGTGTTTCTGTGATGAACAGCTGGACCATCTCAGACTGTCTGGAGGACATTGTCATTAAAGTTAGGGTCAGGTTAACAGTTGCCATGGAGACGCAGCTCTGGAATCTGCTGGTACACATGATCCATGGAGGAGTCACATGCACGCTCCCAGTGTTTGGACGTGTGCACGTTTGGGAATACACATTAACCCCAAAAACCACATTATCAGACCCTGAACATCATCTCCCACCCCCCATCCAAGAACATGATAATGACTGTCTTTGTTTTCTGAACATCCTGGTCCTCTGCTGCTCTCTGATGGTCCCCTTCAGTCTTCCAGAACTGGTCCTCTGCTGCTCTCTGGTGGTCTGCCGTCCCCAGTGTTGGGGAGAAACAGAATACATGTACTGGCCTTAAGTTTTCAGAACACAAATTATGAGTCACTGTATCCCGTTTGGGCAGCACGGTGTCTTGGTGGTCAGCACTGGGGCCTCACAGAAGGTTCCTGGTTCCAGCCTCCACAGGGGCCTTTCTGTGTGGAGTTTGCATGTTCTCCCTGTGCTTGTGTGGGTT
>JBAMYA010042427.1:0-14435 GCA_037176975.1 Arrhamphus sclerolepis
CATACAAAACTTTGGTTGACTAACACCGCCGCTGACAAAATAAACAAATACAAAAAATAAATAAAAATACAAAAAAAGCAAACAAACAAACAAAAAAAAACAATAATACCCTCACCATTTTGTCCATCGCTATGTACAAAGATATTAATTTGTTAGTATAATGCTGATAACGCACTTCAGTGTAAGCTACGGTGGCAAAACCCACTGGACCCCATTAGCACTCCTTTCGTTTTCTTGTTGAAAGTCAGTATAGAAATTAATCCAAAAGTGTTGCATGCTAAAAGTGCTATATCTTAAAGACACATCAAGTAGGTTTTTAGCTGCTGTTGAGTCAGACCTTTACCAAACATTTTCTCAGTTTAACTCGTTCCAGCATGACCTTAGAAGGCCTTCACGTCAACATTTTCTCAACCCTGAACAGTTGCATCTACCTCCATTATGGAATGTGGGCGTATAGTAGTGTGTAGTATTGACAAGCTAATCTGCATTTTCTGTGTCTGTTGAGTTTGACCTTTGCAAATATTGATTTTAAACAGTGAGAATTACAGTAGCTCAGTGTGAGCAATAGAAATTTCATTCTGCTTCAGAGTCTTATTTGGAGCATTAAATCGTCTTGATCTTATATTCACAGAATAGTTGCTCTAAATAGACACATATGTAAACATAAATATATGATAATAAAGCAGCCAATATATGCACAACAGATTGTGTTGAGTTTAACATGTTTGTCAAGTAAATACAAACTAATTCCAATGACCCCTTCTTAATTGTTTTCTATGTGTCATTATCTCAATGGTGAGAACTACTTATATCTGCGGAAGGTCATCTGAACATTGTATAGATGCTTTTGTCTGCGTTGGAGGAGTGATGTTGAGACTGCACCCATCTGTCATCTCCTGTCATTTTCATAGGCTTTAGAGTTAATGGGATGTAAATATTGGCTATTTGTAGTGCTGACAGAAAATAATCTACTGTAGTGTGTTGGAGCTAAATCATTATTGTGTCCTCTGATTTTCTGAGAAACCAAGAAGCACAATTACACTGAACTGAGTATGATCAGAGGAAAACAAAACCTACTTTACCCTGACATCAGTCTTTCTCTAGTCTTAAATGAGAAACAAACTAAATGTGATGTGCTCAGGAACCTGTCCTTATACTCTGTGATAACACAGAGAACTTAATAAAAAGAACACAAACCTGCACAATAAAAGTGTCCCAAAAGCTTCCTGTGCAAGCAAAAACAACACCGCTGAGATGCTTTGTGCTTTTTATTTAGTCCATATTAATGTAATGGTGCTCACACAGATTAATTATCAGGGAAAGAGTGGAGGAATGAGGGGATATTAATAGACAAAGTTCTCACAAATCAGTTATTTTACCTTTTAAAGACTCTGAGAGAGCGAAAAGGAGATAGGTGAAACAGTCCTCTCAGCTCCTAAAAAGATGATTAAACGAGTTGGAAACAGCCAGGAATCTTTCTGACAGGGAAGCGATTAACCCATGAAGCATGTCAAATAAAAAGAGGGCGAGATGCAGATTCCACTCACACTCAAATGAGTCCTTTCACAGTTTTGGGATGACTCAGCTCATAGGCACTGGCAGGATTTTAATTTCACTATAACACCTCTTCCACCCCTTGAGGCACAAATTCAAAACAACCGGCTTTTTGACATTGTGTGTAACTTGCTTTTGTTGGCGTGTTGTTGTTATGTGACCAGATTATTTTAGACATTAGGGCTCCTATTACTCGGGTACAGAAGAGAAATAAACACAATCTAGCACGCTATGAGAATATGGGGAGAAACTATATCTAATTAATTGTTTACATTGTTTAACCAAACCCCAGAAAATGATTTCTTATTCAAAATACCAGTACTTAACCAAACCATTACTTTAGCAAAGGCAAACCACTAGTGGCTGTTACATTGACATGTTGCATGTGTCACTTATTGTGATTTGGAGACGGTTGTTTGTTCAAGACTACTACATATCGCTACAACACTACCAGGGGTAAGCCTTTCTTTGAGAGTCATGTAGCGACACACTGAAGCTGCAATCACAGATAATTGGTCAGGGCTGACCTTTGTCAGCTATTCTGTTCACTTTATGGACAGAATTTTTAGGTGCAGCCAAGGAGTTGATGGGTCCAGTTTGGTGATGTCAGGACTGGCCCTTCACTTTGTGCCAATGATGTGGTCCTGCTGGCTTCATCAAAGCACAATCTTCAGCTCTCACTGGAACAATTCACAGCCGAATGTGAAGCAGCGGGGATGAGAATCAGTACCTCCAAATCTGAGACCATGGCTCTCAACCAGAAAAGGTAGAATGCCCTCTTTGACTTTGGGATGAGGTGTTGCCCAAAGTAGAGGAGTTTAAGTATATCTCGTTGATGAATGATGCAGCAATACGAACTCTGTACTGGTCTGTTATCGTGAAGAGTTGAGCCAAAAGGTAAAAATCTCTGTTTACCAGTTGATTTATGTTCCTGCTGTTCATGAATTGTGGGAAGTGACTGAAAAAATGAGGTTCTGGAAACAAGTGGCCTGAATGAATTTCCTCTGCAGGGTGGCTGGACTCCCCCTTAGAGGTAGGCTAAGAAGTCATCAGGAGGAGACTCAAAGTAGAATCGCTGCTCCTCCATCTCAAGAGGAACCAATTGAGGTGATTTGGGCATCTGGTTTGGAAGTCTGCATATGGGTTTGCTTGTATAATGCTTGTCATTGATCATATGACTCAAGTGCTTGCAAGATTAGGCTGAGCAGGTGATCAATATTCCAAAGGCTTGGGTATCATTTAATGGTATATTTCTGACATCACTGAGAAGAAAACATACGTCTTTTGTAGCTATGTTGACAGGTGCCTAGCCCTTTCAAAATGTGGTCTTCTTCCACCTTCTATAGATGTAGTTTACAGTTTGAGCCCGTCTTCAAAATCCAACTTTCTTGTGCAGAATATGAAACATTATATTGACAGTTTTATTTTTTTTATGTTTTGTTTAGCTTAGGCTATGGCTATGATGGCAGGTATGAAGCATTAATGGAAGTTTGCAATCAATCAGTTTTGTCAGCTTGTTAGTGGCAACATTACGTTTACCCACATGAACGTCTTATCAGTCTCACTTGTTGGAGAATTCATCTTGAAATTCATTGATGGCACTGTATAAGAAGAGAAAAAGACGAGAAGTTTTCTAAGCTTGAGGAAATGGGATTAAGATATAATGTTAGGAGCTGTCAGAAAGAAAATCAGTGAAGTGAAAAGTCCTCAGGCTTGCAGAGAGACACTGTTTAAATCGCCCTCAGAGTCATTATACATTTATTCTTTACACTTGCTTCGTACACTGCATAGTTTCCTCGAAATATCGTTTCTTTTTTTAACTTCAGCTGTCAGTGTATGTTAGACAAGCACAGATAAACAGAACTGTTCATCATCCTTTTCTTTTTAAAACAGTTGTAGTGACAAGCACCTGCATGTTTTCATTATTCTGGAAAAATCTTTTTTTTAGCTTTACACCACTTTTTCACTGGGAGTTTGAGAATCAAGTGTATAGTCATTGTGTTTAAACCTTTAGAAGAAGAAAAAAAAAAAGTAAAATATTCAGCCCACAAAGTTTCAATCTAGAAATCATTTGAGGTGCCAAGTTAGTTGGAATGCAGGGGTGAATGCCACTGTTTAATATAAAGCTGTCGAAAGTGAGGAATGAAGTTGGTTCCTGTCATGAGAACAAGCCAGACTATTGCTATGATTCATGCTCTGATTAGAGTGTTGATATGAGCTGGCTGAGGTGAGTTTTATTTCCAACAGGTTGGCATATTGGTGTGACAAATGCAAGAGGACAGGGGGATGATTAGAAATCAGATGTGTATAGCCAATGCACAGCCTCTCCATGTGCTGGTGATGTAGGTTTTGCTGATGGATAGGTCTATTCCATGTGGAGCTCAGCAGGAGCATGGATGCACGCAGCCACTTCCATTATTCCTACACCATTTTTCATGGGCTTCATATAATTGCATGCTTCAGCAAGAAAGTTGTTCAGATTTGTGTCCTTTCTGCAAATCCAGGGTTTCATTATTTTTTTTCTTTTTAAAGCTTGCTGTGCAACCATTTCAGTATGATGCAGATCCTTCTTTTATTGAAGCTTCTCTGTTATATATTCTTCTTTTTTCTTTTTTTTTAATTTTTTTTTTTTACCAACCCAACCCGAACCAATACAAGTATATTAATTCAAGAGTTTTGGGAGTCACATGTAGTTGCATTGCTCCAAGAATGAACATAAGATTTGCAAATCTGGCAAAGGAGGAAATATGTTGCCATAACAACAATAGTGGGTGACAAGGAGCCTTGGTGTGGTATGCATAGAAATATTATTTGTCTAATTCATCTAAAGTAGGAACACTGAAGAGAGTTCTTTGTAGTTCCTGCAGGATTATGCGACTTAAGTTACAACTATTTATGTCTTTACTTAAGTTTTTATCAAACCAGATCTTGTAGAGGCTTCTGGCACACAGTCCACAATATTCCAAAGTAATAAAGCAGGTCAATTCAATTCAATTCAATTGGAACTACCCAGCTGCTGTGGAATATGACAGGTATGGGGGCAGAACTCATATTCTCATGGGGCTTTGTAGACATGCACTTTTTTGCCCATTGACTTATTCCCGGCAAAGTAACCTGGAATCACTGGCAAGTAGAAGGCAAAGTCGATCACCACTCGTCTCTCTTTCAGAGATCATCTTTTCCTTGTCTAAATGACAGGAACATCAGCTTGAATTTCTTGTAAGACACAGCATTCTTCTTTTTTCAAAACTGGACTTTTTCCTATCTTCCAAAAGTCCCAAATGCAGACTTCATTTCCGGTTTCGACTTGTGCTGACAACTAGCAGATAAGGTTTTTTGAGTTTTTACTATTTTTTTTGTACTTGGGTAGCCCCAATTCAATTCACTTCAGTTATTTTTTTTTCCTTTTTTTTTTTGTTTTTTTTTGGCTCCATTTCATATCAAATATCACCTCAAGGCCCTTTACAGAGTTCAGAGAATACAGAGTTTTAGTTCTCTGCAGTCCAATTAAATACAGAACAATTCAGCCCAATTATATTTCTATTCATATACATTTTAATATTTATATTCATATTCATTGTTTTTTAATAGTGATATTAAGTCCCCTCTCGTCAGTTCATTGCCTGCATGTGCCATCTCTCTTTTTGGGTTTCCTGTTTCTGTTCCTGTTCATTTGGCTGACTTGCTCTAAAAAAATCATAAAAATGTTTTCCAGTGTTGTGTTGTTGGTTCTGAAAGAGGCAAGTTAGAATTAACATGTTTAGAGCTCTTTGACATGAGGACCTTTAAAAAAACAAACTGGAATACATATGGCCCTCAGTCACATGAGTTAGCTCATTAGCACACAGGCCATCAGCATATTCATTTGGATTGGCATGTCACTGAAAGAATATGATTGATATGCTGCTCTGCTGTGGCTCCAGCCTTTCTTTCAGGGCTGACAGAAGGACAGTTGAGCCAGACTGTTGTGGATCAGCTGAGAGAGGAGTAGTGTCAGTAAACCTTTTGTAATGGTTAAATAAAGCAATAGATATTGTTTTGGAAGTTAATATTGAGTAGACAAAGGGATGACACCATTACCAACATATATTTATGGACAGTGATTAAACTTGAGCATAGATATAACCCTGCTGGGATATGTTCTCTAACAAATTAATTGTATTGCTTGCTATGCTGTGTATAGGATAAATCATATATTACTATAACAAATGCTGTTGGCAGGACCCTTTCATAGTCCACATATATCTGAACAGTGGTAGTTTGTTACAGGTGTCACAGGCAAGGGCTCTAAAATAAGCAGAAATGTAAATTTAGTTGCACACACTCTGGATAGGTAAGAGCAAAACCAGATTCTGGAAGGTGATTTTTGCCCATCTTGTCAGACATTGCTATTCATGGCTTTGGGCTGAGCAGGATTATATATGATTCCAGGAAAATTATTCATCAAGTTCAGCTTCTGTACAGCAGAATCCAGTGTCTTTTAAAAATGATTCAGGGCTTTGTGGGAGTGATGACTGTATAGCTGTGTAATTAAAAGTAAACCGTTGAGTTCTATAGATGGCACCAAGACACTCTGTTACTTAAATTTGATATTGGTTTAACTTAAAACGTGCCTGGAATTCCTGAAATCCTAGTAATGACATTATGTTTTGTTTTATGTTTTGTATTGTGTCCAAGGGATTATGTTTCACACCTACATCCTCACTCATTAATTTGCTCTGTTTTTTTTCATGTTTTCTGCAAGTCTTGTCAGTTTCGAGGGTTTTTGAGAGTCACTCTTCTTGATGAGGCTCCAAGGATTTACTTATTTTTCCATCAATACTGTGAACGTTTAATGGGTGTGTTCAGTAAATATGTGAGCATTTAGAATTGCTATCTTGTTTTCATCTGAAGCATATTGTGTAACTTTAGATTAAATCACATTTTGTGTCAAATTTATGTAGAAAACCAAGCCAACCATTTATGCCAATTCCAAAGAGTCCTCATACTTTATTTCTTGTTGTGGTGCCCCTCCTCTCATCTCACTGTGCTTCAAGCACTTTTATGATCCATTTTGATCACTAATAAACAGAAAGCTTTATCCCCATGCTTATAGGTTATAATAGTGCAGTAGAAGCCAAAGAGGGGCAACACGCTTTATTGATGAAGTAATGACAAGTAATAATGGGCATTATTATAACGCCTGGGTAAAATAATGGATACATTTGGTGCAGATGGTTTTTCATTTTCAAGTATCATCTGAAGCATAATATGGATTTCAAGTTCTCCTTTGGGAAACCTTCTAAATCTATGCTTGTCAGACAAAGAACTGACCATTAAATGCCCCTAACAATAATTGCAGTGTGATTCAAAGCACTGTGTGCCTCAATAGAGTAGTGGCACAAGGGAATGATGTTAAACGTTGCTAACTGGCTTGTTGCTGTGGTTCCTCATTGATGCTGAGACCAGATCTTATTTATTTATAGTTTTATGCCATAATGTAAAACTTCAAACACTGTTTTTTTGTTATTTTCTTCTTGCTATTTAGTGTTACGATAGGGACAAAACTGTATTTGTATTGCTTGTTTTTTCCCTCTCATCTCTCCATGAAGTTTCAAACATTTTCTTCTGTTGCGGAAAATGTTTTCAAAGAGTTGCAATGCACTGACTACTGAGCGAAGTTGTACATAATATATAAAAGAATTTGCTTTGTTCATGCTCGTTTGAGCTAAAAGTTTTCCATCTTTATACAAATGCAACTTTCATATCTAGTAAAAAGGAAATAAGTAAACCAGGACAGGTCTAAATCTCTGGGCAGAGGAATTTTCCAAGTATTTTAATGCTTTTAAAATATTTTTATTTATTTAGTTTTGGCTGTTAAAGCAGTCGTGCTCAGAATGATGTATCTTTTCCAGGAAATCACACAGACAAGAGAAATACGTTCTTGCTGCCTCACTCTTAAGCCCATCACTCGGCAGGATGAGACTGTCTAATGTATCTTTCAGAAAAGAAGCTGGTGGTCATCTGTCTGCCTGATGGACCCAGGCACCTGGCAGCAGGCCACACTCTCACATTCGTCTCTGGATGATATGTTGAAACTAACTCTGTGGCACCATCAAATGATTTGGTGTCATGATGGAGCCTTTTCTGTCCCTTTCCTTGTCTGTCATTTCCTTTTATATTCTAAGCATCCCACCCTACAGTCAACAGATTTTCTCTTCCAAATCCCATTCTTCTCTGTCACAGCTGTGCTTTCAGATCCTGAAGGACTGATAATGCAGTAAGAAGACTGCTGCTTCATCCCTGTTAACTGGACTACAATTATCAATGAAGGGTTGGGTTGAATTAAGTTTATTTGATCTCCATTGCTTGTTTTCATAAAACCTATAAAAAGGAGAAGAAAAATAGAATGAAATCAAGCACAAATATTTATATTACTTCAACCCACTGTAATATGTCTTGGTCGTTTAACTAAAAAAAAAAAAAATTAGCTGGTAATGGATGCACAGAGCTTTTCAGCTATTGTGAGAATACGATGGTGATTGCCCAAATCATTTATACCCGTTTATACCCGAACCATAAGTTTTATTGGTAGCTGGTATTTAAGAAAAAAAAAATGCTTGTAGAAGTGCAGTTGCTTTGCTTTTGGTGAATGAAAGACATATGAGCTTGTTACAAATTATATTTAAAATTGAGTTTAAAGAGCCTCACAGGAGCCTGCCACGAGTGACACATGCTTCAGATAGTCTGTGACATCTGCTGATTTGTTCAGTTTTCTGGATCCTGTTACACTGTATGATGACAGAATTTCTGATTTTCATTGCCTCAAATTGGACAAAAAGTTTATCCATTAGAGCACCAATATTGATAATATGTTGGTGCTCATAATTGTTGACTTTTGAGCTGTAGGAATGACAACATTTATCAGCATTTTCATTAGTGCGTGTGTGTATCTCTCTCTCTCTCTATACATATATATATATATATATATATATATATATATGCGCTTTTCTGTGCTTGACAGCATATATTTGGGTGTCTGAAGTTACTGCGAACTCATAAAAAAATCTGACAGCACAGACCTGACACATTTGTTTGTGACAACATACCTCTAAAAACGTCCCAATCAGTCAGGCATTTATTTTCACAGGTTACTGTGACATGACAGACTCAGATCAGAGCAGAATTATCTAGCCTCTGCATGTTTCTTTCTGCGTAACATCACATCAGGCTGCATTTGCCATACCATGAAAGTGGATGGTGTAAAGCTTTAACACTGACTGCCAAAGAGGCACACGCTGAGGAAGATGAGTCAGAGTGGAGTTGCTCATGTTACCCCTAAAACCAGCTGCTATGAACAAAGCTGTGAAGCCAGGTTGAAAATGATGCTTTTGTTTTGCCTTTCTGTTGTATACTTGAGGATGAATATGTTTAAGGATAATTGTTTGTACTGCAAAAGTATTAAAATTCGTTCACTTTTTTTCTCCTTTTAGAGTCGGAAACATGCCAACAAAGTGCGGCTGTATTACATGCTACATCCTGTGGATGGAGGCTGTCCGGCCAAGAAGCTCAGAACGGACAATGTAAGTCCCTTTGTGAATCCTCTTCAGCCATGTTTCTCCACAGTAACTGCTCTGAAATATGCATACACCAGGTCATGGCTGCTGGAAATCTTTATTGTTAACGGATTTCCCTGCTTTTCTGACCCCTGTGTGACCCCCACCCTTCCCCCTCCACATGTCAGGTTAACTGACATATAAAGAGCAGTGGCGTCTTTCTAGACCAGTGAACAATGAGACAGTGACGGCACAGATGATGCCAGGGGATGCCAACCTTTCATTAAATACAAAGCAACCCTGTCAAGTACACAACAAGTTTGACAGACAGATGTGGGCCGTCTTTCTCTGTTCAATAGACGTTGGCTCATAGCTTGGAGCGCCTGCTCTGTTTTTTACATCTCAATTTTGCCATGCTCAGATCAGGATGTTGAGATTTTATGGAAGTGACAAAGTGAAAAGGGGCATTTCCAATCCAGGTCTCTTTCAAGTGGAGTCCAAGGTTGAGAGTTTGATGAGGAGGCTGGGTGGAGAGACTTTAGTGAAGAGACCGAGGTCTCTGCTGCAGTGATCAGGAGTCTGCCAGCCATCAGCGCAGGAATCTGCCTTTTTAAACTAGATAAAGATACACAAAGGGACACCAATGCTTTGTCGTGCTGCTTCAGCTCATCATCCACATACAGTCCTACTGTTCTCTATCAGTCTGCCTGTCTGCCTTTGTTTCTGCTTTCATACCCCTTCAATCACTCTTTCCATTTTTTTCCTCTACTTGTGTATTCTCTCTTTTCTCCTGCTATTTCTTGCTTTCTCTTCTCATGTCCTCTAAATTTATATTTCATTTCTGTTTTTCCATCGTCCCAGTCTTGCTTCCCCCATTCTTTTCTTAGTTTCCATAGTTTTATTTTTCAGCTCTGTGACATCCTTTTCCTTTTTTCCTTTCATGTGCTCTCTATATATTTTGTTTACCATTTTCTGTTTATGTATTTATTTCTTTTTCTTTGTCTACAATTTAGTAAAGTCTTTTCTTCTAATTCATACATGTAACGTTTCCTGAGTTCCTTTTGCTCCTTTTAGATTATTTCTTACTTTTATTGTTTTCTTCTCCGTTCCTGACCTCTGCCATAACTAACTATTTTTTATTCCTCTGGTTTATTTTCTTTTACTTTTCATCCTTCTGTTTTCATATTTGACAGTGATGATGGTGTACAATATTGTAATATTAGAATGTGGGGATATTTTTGAGATATTATATAATGGCTATTGAATTATAATTGTGGTCTTTTAATTATATTAGTGATGGACTGTTAAGTGAATGGCAGATGAAACCTGATGTTGAAGAGGAGGAGGCACCATCATGGAAGGACAAACCCTTACATGAGATGTAACATCGACAGATAGAGGGAGCAACTGATATGGAGAAATCCTACAAGTGGCTAGGAAAGGCTGGTCTGAAGGATAGCATGGAGGCATTGGTCATGGCAGCACAAGAATGGGCCCTGAATGCAAAAGCAATAGAGGCTGGGGTCTATCACACCAGGCAGGATCCCAGGTGCAGAATGCCTAAAGAAGCCCCTGAGACCATCCAGCACATAATAGCAGGGTGAAAGATGCAAGCAGGAACAGCATACTTGGAACGCCATAACCAAGTTGCAATTATAGTGTACAGGAACATCTGTGCCTGTGAAGTATGTGTTGGAGGTCTCGAAGTCCAAATAGGAGACACCTCCACAGACTATAGAGAATGAAAGAGCTATGGTCCTGTGGGACTTCAAAATCCAGACTGATAAATTGGTGATGGCCAATCAGCCGACCATTGTGGTGGTGGACAAGTTCCAGAAACAAGCAGTAGTGATAGAGGTAGCACTTCCAAGCGACAGTAACATCAAGGAACATGAGAAGCTCCAGATGTACCATGGGTTGAAAGAGGAGATAGAGAAGATCTGGAAGGTAAAGGCTGGAGTAGTGCCAGTGGTGACTGGAGCTCTTGGGGCTCTAACCTCTATTATTAGACTGTTTCCATTTGCCTTTGACTTTTATTCTCTTTTTTTCCTTTCTTCTGCCTTCTATTTCTTCCTTCCTCTATTCCTCCCCCTTACTTTCATCTTTACTTTTTATGTTCCTTTATTATATTGAAACTATCTCTTCTTGTGTACTTTTATCCCACCTTTATTCTTTGATACACCATTTTCTTGATTCTAATTTTTCACACCCTACATTCCATCTCTCCTCGTCTTTCTGTATGTATGTACGTATGCCCATGAATTTGCATTCATTTATCTTTTTCCATCTTCTCTGCTCTCATCTGTTAATGTTTCTTGTCATTTCCTCTTTCATATCATTATATCACTTTCCCTTCTTTTCCCTCTTCATCTCCCTCTGTCTTCTCCTCTTCACTCCTACACACCATGTCTTACTTTATTTCGCCTTTGATGCAGTGTTTTTTCAGTGACATTCAGGACTCATACATTCTTTTCCGTGTCAGTATTTTGCCAGCGTTGAAAATATGTGATGATAAATGTTGCAGCCTAAGGTTTTTGACCCTGCTTTGTGTTCCAGTACTTTCTCATCAGGTAACGGCTGTGGCTGTTTTACTGGGTGATATACAGTTTTAGTCCATAAAGTCGACATCTATCTTTACAACCATCACTTGTCTGTTGCGAATGTTATTGTGAAATATACTGAAAGATAAAAGCTTCCTTCAGTTTCAGCACTGGAAATGCAAGTTGCTGACTTGAGTCAACAGTTATTGCTACATTTCATGTGAAATAATAATTAATTTAAACAGATATTGACGGCTGTATGTGCCACATATGGGCTTGAGAAGGATGGAGTGGCTTTGGGAAACAGAGAGGTTTTCAAAAATTCAATACTGAAGTAAAAGAACAAATAAATAATATTCAAGAGCTATTAAATAAGGTTTTTTTTGGCCAAACAATTCATGGGGTCAGACATTTATGGGTACTGGGGAACTTCCCGAAGGACAGCACACTACAAAAATATAATATCTAACTGACTTAAATTATCTGCTTCAATTGGTAATGAAAAAATGAATGAAGTTATTCCATCATAAGGTATCAAATTTCAGTTGTTAAACAGTTTTATTTGTCAGCTTTGGTTGGATGAGCTTAATTAGTGTTCTTGTTGCCAACTGAAGCAATTCATTTATTCCTCCATGTGCTTTTTCTGTGCTTACAAATAGAATGCTTAAGTGATGCTTAAGTATGCGTGAATATTAAGTTATAATTCCTCATATTGCATTAATAAACCTTGAACTTCATTTTATGCAAATTCTTCCATGCTTTGTTTCAGTTCTTATAGTCAAACCTATTGTTTTTACTAATGGCATTTTAGTTCTGATGACTCTAAAAGGGAGTTTCTGTCCTTTGACTCCTATGTTAAACTGACCAAGTTTCCAGCAGAAATAAACACATTTAAGTTTAACTGGACAACAGACCACTGTAACCAACTGTAAGTTGGAACATAAGGGTCCGAGGATAAAGCTTAGCTAGACAGCAGGCAGCTGCGACCAGGGTTTACAGGCCTCTACTTTCAGAATCAGAATTACTTTATTAATCCGTAGGGGGAAATTTCAATTTGTTACAACACACCAGACAAGAAAATAAGAATTTAAGAAAAAGCTGTGCTGCAACCGATAACCGGACTACAACAGAGTGGATGACGTCACACACAGAGTTTGGGCTTGCAGAAGGGAGCATGTATACAGCCACCAACACATTGGAGAGCCTTTGGGAACACAACAAGGATGCAGTCTGATAGCAAACAGTTCAGCATCGGGGGGGCAGATGCACTGCTTCATGTTGTTGTGCACTGGGTTACACCACTGATCATTAACCAGAATGGCAAACCCTCCTCCCCTGCAACTACACCTGTTCATGTTCGCATGGGAGCCCTCAATGATCACACCACCATCAGGAACATCCTGGTGCAGCCAAGTCTCTGTAAAGCACACCAAACTACACTCCCCACACTCCTGTTGACCCAGGGCTAGTGCTGTCAGTTGATCTATTTTATTCTCAAGATATCTCATGTTTCCATGATGAGACAGGGGAGACACAGCTTAAATGTTTTTTCTGAAAGCCTATTTTGTCTCAAAGCCAGTCTCTTTCTCCATAGATTCTTGTTTCCTCTGCATCCTTTGTGTGTTTTTCACCATAACTCAGTATATCCACAGGTCTTGGCAAGATAACAGCTGATTTCAGACTGATCAGCTGATCCCTGGTGTAAACAATGCGGGTCATCTTCTATTGCTCACAACATCAAAAACAAGTTGCAAAAACAAGTTGCAATGTAGCTATGAAGTCAATAAAAATCTGAATACCAGTGTGGCTGCAGTACTTGTTTTAAGTTGGGAAAAAATCAAAGCAAAAAAGTAAAAGAAAGATATTAAACAGAAGTAAAAAGTTGAAAAAAAAAACGTCTGGAGCATTTGTAACAGATTGCACACGAGTTGATGCATGCGCACTACAATTTGTTGGCTGTTTCTGTTGCAGCCTCGGGAATGATGCATGGACAGATTCAACCAGAATTATTGTAAGGGTAAAACTAATAGCATCATAGCACAGCAAGACCACAGTCTCTGACAGAGCACTGTGGAGCCAAAAGCTGCAGTTAGCCAAGCGCCAACCTTGTTAAGTCCCCGGTGGTGATCGACTGGTGTTCTTGTGACAGCCTTTATTTCAGCTCCTGCTACTAATTTCAGATGTCATTTCAGGAGCAATGACAGAAAGGTGGATGTATGGACAGATTTGATGTTAGACAGCATCATAGATTAGCATAAGCTAAGGCAAGCTTCAATAGCTATTTTGTGGCAGCTAATTTGAACTGTATCATGTACTGTCAGAATTGTTGTGATGCAAAAGGTGTCTACCTGGGGGAAGAAGGCAAGCTTCAGGTTGTATAAAACTGTTTTTTAAGAAATGTTTTTTGCCATATAGTGATGCAATAAGTGTTCAAAGTGTATGTATCAAATATGAGACATTTGGCATTATGGGGATAGAGTTGTTATGGAAGGGGCCAACGAAATTTTCTTTCTGTCTGGCTTTTCTTCACTCATCCAACCTGGACTAAAGAGGAAGAGTTACTATTAGGGGTGTGCAAAGCAGCCGGTATTTGTATCTGTATTTGTATTTGTTGAGGGGGGGGGGGAGTATTTGTATTCGAGTAAAATTCGAAATAGGTGTAAAAATACAGTTTTTTGTGTTACACTTCTAATTTACATTATAGTGTCAGTATTCTTTATTTATAGCCTTTATAATAATTATGGATATGCAATATTGGTTGATGTTTTTCCATAAATCCAGCAATGAACATGTAACAAGGAACATC
>JBAMYA010042428.1:0-14432 GCA_037176975.1 Arrhamphus sclerolepis
GATATTTACTGCATTTATTACTGTACTCAAACTGCTCATGTCTAAGTCTTTGGATGAGAAATTTAGTCTTCTTATTTAAATATTCATTCATTTGTAATTTACACTTTTGCAACTCAGACTGAGTTTGAGGTGTGGGATTATTGGCATTTGTTATCTCTAATTCTTTTATCTTTTTTTTCCAAACTTCTTTCTTTTTGCTGTTCTCTCTTTTTTTATGAGTTGAGTGTGAAATAATCTGTCCTCTTAGCACTGCTTTCCCCGTTTCCCAAACAAGTGAGGGAGCTATTTCTATTTTTACCTCACACTTTTTCTTAATGTAATTATCAAAGTCCGGATCGCTAAGTAGTGATGTGTTAAAACGCCATCTGTTGTTGGTTTTGACACAACTGTTTATTTCTAAAATTAGAGAGATTGACGCGTGATCACTGATAATAATCGGTTGTATTACTATGTCGTTTGTTTTTGAGTTACTGATCAAGAAGTAATCAATTCGGGAGTAGGAGTGATGGACTTGCGAGTAAAAAGAGAATTCCTTCTCTTTCGGATGTATTAGTCTCCAGCTATCTCCAAGAGCCAGATCTGGAAAGGAACTGTTTGACTGTTTTTGAGGATTGGTGGTTATAGGTTCGATTGGTGTTATTAGATTAATGAAGGGTTGAGAACCGTATTAAAGTATCCACCTATAATTATTGGTGAACTACATAATTAGAAATAGCCGTAAAGAAGTTATGAAAGAAAGACAAATCATCATTGTTTGGCCCATAAATGCCGGCTATTGTTACTGAGCTGCTGTTTCCTGTGATATTAAGAATTATAAATTGTCCCTCAGGATCCGTAATTGTGTCATTATGAGTAAACAAGACTTTTTTGTGAATTAAAATTGCTACTCCCCTTTGTCTTGAATTAAAATTGGCCATAAAAATATGGCTGAATTGTGAGGTCTTTAATGTTTGATGGCCTGATCTAGAAATATGTTTCTTGTAATAGACATATGTCAGCCTGTAAATTATTTATATGATCAAATACTTTAGTTTTTTTTTTTACATGTGAGTTTATTCCTCGAATGTTCCAACTTACAAATTTTAATGAACTCAGAATGTCAGAATTTTGTAGTCTGATTCAATGTGCTAAAGATGTTTATAAACGCCTGAGAATCCGTCTCTCAGAAGATACCGACAGGTGCTCAGTGTGGATGTAGAACATGTATGTGAGTTAGTTTGTGGTGTGTTGTTTGTCTGGATCAGTGCATTAGAAGGGAAAAAAGAAAAGAAATGAGAAACAAGGTGGTTTTATTTTTTAACATGAAAAAATAAATAATCAACCCATGGAATACAAGAATATTAGTGAAAATTAGCTAAATTAACAACTTAAAACAAGCACATATCTAATCTTATATCTAATATTTTCAGTGAAGACTCTCATTTATGGCCTCAATTCTATCTTGGCTATGGCCTGCCTTCTCTGCTGTTGATTGACATGGCAACATTTGACACATTTGAAATTTCCAGTTGATTTCCTGGTTGAAGATTCTGGATTTTAGTTCTCAGATTTTGGATTTTTGTTCTCAAATGTTTGATTCACAATACATTAGGCCACGAACTGACCCCATGCATATTGTTTCAATCGTGGATATATGAATACATAATAAAATAAAATGCATAGAAAAAAACACAATGAGAAAATCTTGGTTTTAAAATACTTTTATTTCATAAACAATATCTAAATTCAACTCTGTTGGTCACATATAACAGTTAGGATAGAAAATGCTCAAGTTATAATAAGATAAAAGAACAGGGCATTCCTATCTGCTGCCAGCTGCAGCTTACAAAGATGAGGTGAAGGTTTTACAGAGAGGCCAGATGCATTAACGACATCAACAACCTTTCTACACACAAACTGGTGTTTCTGTGTGGTGAAATGTGCTCACGTGTTCTTCAGACCATCCACACAGCAATTTCAACTGATACGGTGAGTTGAAAATAGGAAGATAAGATCAGAAAATTTTAAGAAAAAAGAAAATTCACACCAGCTTAATTCTAAAATAGTGTATTTTGAATGTATTTTTCATTTAGTTTGTTTTTATTTAAATCTGGGTGCTAGGAATGATTGTAACCTCGAGTTATGGTTGTTTGAAGATCTCAGATGCCACTTTAAAAGACGCAGAGATTTTCTGGTTCTAGATGACTCAAATGATGCTTTAGGCCTCATCAAGCTATTCTTCTTGAGCTGTGGAGGTGAGTCATTGCCCGGCTGTTATATTGAGAGTTGTTGAACATCCTGTTTACCTCCAGGTAATTTATTCTGAACCTGCAAAAGTTTTGTTGTTACTCTTTATTTTTTTTCCCATCCAGTGGTTTCTATTTTGGCCATGACTGAAGAACTGAGACAAGTGAATATTTATTTTTCTGACATTACAGATCTTCTTGAAGTCACGTAGAAGCAACAAATACTTGATTGAATTTAGTCATTTTGACATACCTTTGCAATTCATAGTCATTCGCATGTACAGTATCTGCCAAATCATTTCAAATTTAATTGTTTTGTGTTTATTTTTTATTTTCAATATTTGTATTGTGCACCTCTGCATGGATCAGTTCCTTTGGGTGTTTGTGCAAGACTGGAACCTCTTGCCCAGTTGGGATAATTCAGAGATTTATGCAATCTTCTGCCAATGGCATCAACGGGGTAGTTCACAAAGACATATCACTTTAGGCAATATCTAATCAGAAAGATACAAAATTTCACATTTTCCTAAAGACTGCCCTTGACAGCCCTAACTTATTTGAACATATCAAATCAAATTGGTCAAAGAGACAAGGGATTACACAGCTCAAGTGGTGGAATTATTCATGATGGTGAAACACCAAAGGTAAGACTGAATTCAGAATTGGATTGTAAAAAGCTGAGATTTTTTTTTTTTTATGTTGTTCTTATGGTGCAGTCACATGTATGAGCTGACGAAGGAGATGTCCGATGCATTGGCTTCTTTGTGTTGTCATGACCGGAAAAAACAAACAAACAAACAAACAAACTGCAGCTGAAATAACCAGGAAGAGGAGTATTTGTTGTGCTAACCAGCTAACTGCTTGTAACTAAGTTCTACAGAGAAGTAGCCAGTAAGTTGAATAAAAGGAAAAAAGAGGGGAGCCGGCTCTCATTAGACGGGAGTTTGACTCTTCTGATTTCTCGACTACATATAAAACACATCAGCTTCGACAACACATCACTGCCGTACTGCCACATTTTCACACCAGATTCACCCACTATCTCTAACACTTCCTTCCAAACTTTAGAATGGAGACTTGTTTCTGTGTGACCACAAACTTTGATCATAAAAAATATGATTAAAGACAAAGATTTCTGAATTTTTACTCATATTTCTGTAACGCAAGGTCTGATCACAGACTGATACGAGCTGCTATATACCCACCCCCACGTACGATTTGATTAGCTAGCAATTGCTGCCTAGCTGTAGCCTGATTGGCTGACGTGTTCACAAAGTAAAGTGGAAAATTTCTCAACTTTTGACAGAAGTATCATAACCACCGGAATGCACACAACCCACAATTCATTTTGGGACATCACCTCATTCAAAGTCTGTGAAGACGGATGGAAACGTGTCCATGTGAATCCACTGTTAGAGTGTTGTCTGGATGAGACTTAGCTTTTAACCAATAGCCGGAGAGTGTTTGTGGCATGTGCTAGCAGCGGGTTGATATTTCTGGTTTTCAGGTAGCTCAGTGTTTAGTTGGAAATGATCTGAAATGTTTCATTTTTGCTTTGTGTGCTATATGTATATTGCATCACACTTTTTATAATTAGGAATGGCTTAGTAGTTAATTACCAACAGGTTAACTGTAAAAGAAACAGTTTTGTAAAAAGAAAAAAAGAATGCGTTTGCACATTTCAACTTTTTTTTGCATACATAAAGCTTTGGAAACTAATCTTTTTATCGTTTTATGCATGTGCCTCAATGTGTTTCAAAAACTCTACTGCTGAAGGAAGATCCAGGTCCAACCCCGCTCTGCATCAGAATCCATTCCAGCTGGAGGGATGACAATCTGCATCTTCATCTGAGGGAATCATGACGTCATCATTACATTCTTGCTGATGTTTTATATGCTTCATTTGCTACAGTTGCTTTCATTCAAACCAGGAAGGAAAAAAACAGATTAATGGCAGGCATCTTTTCCCATCCTCTGATTTGTTCACTGCTAAACTCCTGGCAGGTTACATTGAAAAATACCGTTTAAGGTAATGCAAAATAAGGACATAATCAATCTAAACAGTGAAAACACAATATTTTGGTCCATCGTTGAAAGAGCGCTAGAAAAGATTCACATTGTTTCCCCACACTCAAACGGGGCTGGGTAGTTCTTTACATGTTGGAAGACCTTCACCTGCTCGGACAGACTGTTATAAATATTTCTAATATTCAGCCAAATATTGCGAACATTGTGCAACAGCAAAGGACATTGTTTGTGCAAAGAATGTGTTCTCCTCTACTAAAAAAAAGCTTTTGACAGGTTTCGGTTATCAGTTTAGAAAAGTTTCTCACAATAGAACAACACCAGGACAACACAAAAAAAGAAGGCATTTGCTGTATAGACTATCTTTGCTGTGGATCAAAGTAGAAATGCCTTTTCATCAAAGAATACACCAAAATGCACTCATCACAAAAGCCGTTAATGTTAGAAAGAAAAATCCCACAGTCAGTCCGCAGACTGTGTGTGTGTTTTCTAGGGAAAAAATACACTTTGCCCCGGTGCTTCGCCCCAGAGTTCAGCTTTCTTTACTGTACAGTGCGATCCATTGGCCAGCTTGTCCATCTATCCCTTTGCTGCAGACTCACCAGTGAAGCTACAGTTGGCGAGTTGTCCAGGAGCAGTAACTGAGGGTCGCTGAGTTGAGCTGGGCCGGACAGTGCTTCACCGTACGGTGCCTGAGACAAACTGTGCAAACGCTACTGTGCTCTTTATCCTCCGGCGACTGTACGGCCATTTTGGTAGCACCCCAGAAGAGGGATGTGTGTGTGTGTATGCGTGTGTGTGCATGTGTGTGCATGTGTGTGTTACAAACGTTGGCCAGGCAGTGAGTAACACAGGTCTCGTTATGAGCAAACTGTAAACAGGAGATTTTGTCTTCAGTTTTTATATACAGTCAAGCCTTCATTTGTGGGCGAAGCAGAAAAGAGGCTTCAGCTCCAGCTGAGTTCATTGTTTGGCTTCAGAGCAAATAAAATAAAAAATACATAAATAAATAAAATCAATTCTAATTCTCATTGTTACATTTAATTTCCTCATCTATAGTGGCAGTCTGTGGAATCAAATGTATCCAGAGGCGTTTCTCCCTGGTTGCTAATAAAGCAGTTGTTATGAGGTAACCAAGGAGTAGATCATACTGAAACACAAGAAGAAAAAAAAAAGGAAACAAGGAGTGAGAAATTACATAACAATTTGACTAATTTAAAAGCGTTTACAAAAGCATCCAGATAAAGCATCTATTCAATTCAATTCAATTCAATTTATTTATATAGCGCCTATTTACGACAAGTCATCTCTAGGCGCTTGAGAAACCCAGAGCTTGACTCTAACACATGAATGTTTGATCTTCTTATCCATAGAAAGTTCATGTCTAGTAAACATTTCCCTGTGATGTTTCTATTTCATTTTAAGCAGACTAATACGTGGTTCACACATGTACAGTCATTTATTTCTAAGGTTTATTTTTTGTTTGTTTGTTTTGTTTTTATCAGCACATAATGGAAAAAGTCCCTCCCAGCTTGACAGTTTTAGTTAAATTATCTTCTGAAAATTATATTCATGATATTCAGTCATAACTTGGCAATAAAGTATTTAGCATAATACACAGTACCATGTTTGGTGAAATATATATGTCAATAACATAAACATGTCGTACCAGCTGTCAAGCATGATGGTGAAGATTTGATGATTTGGACTTGTTGTGTTGCTACAGGACCAGGTCACCATTTAGACATCCAAGTGGGACCTTATGCTTGGTTCACACTGTATGATTTGTATGCTCTTATGATCTCGATTAATTCAAACCACACTGCACCACGTAAAATTGGTAGATAATTAATTTACACCACATTACACCCTGTGATTAAACATGCTTTGAATTGTGGCTACGACAGAAGTAAATCTGAGTGTACTTCAGGCTCAAATGCAGCATCATTGCATCATTAGCGGGTCACTGTTTGAAAGTTAGCATTGCTGTTAGAGTTGAGCCGGATACTCAGCTGAAATGAGTATCCAGTACGGATAAAGCACTTTTGCTGAGTGCGAGTGTTGTACGAGTAATACGAGTCAATATCTGCGCTCGAACTCAATGAGAATCCTAACACAGCGTCACAGCCCCTCCCCTACACACACCGCTCTGCTCACTCACATAGAGAACAGCACTGTCTCTCCCTAAGTCACTCAGGTTCGCAGGTCTTTTCCGTTAACGTTTCAGGTTTCTTCAGCTTCAATTTAATTTTTATTTCAGTTTGTACTTACTTATAACCAGTAGAGTTCTGGTAAACGTTGGTTTGTTCAGACGTGGTGCTTGGTAGAAAGCGACTCGCGTTGCATCTCTGCCTGTTGGAGATTTTTTTTCCTTTTTTAACCGTTGGTTAACAACAGTTTTTTTGACTTAACACATTGAGTGTCAGACACTTTCTTGCTGTAATTCATGTAAAAATAAAGGTAGTAGCGGTATAAGTATTACAAATAAAGCTACACACACATACACGCTCGCTTTCACTCTCTCTCTTCCTCTCTCTCTCTCTCTGCCGGTCATGGGAGTTTTTTGCTTGTTTGTTTTTTGTTTTGTTTTTTGTAACCGTCAGTTGGTTCTAACCAGTTTTATTTTGGTTCATGCACTGAGTGACGCTTTCTATGTAGTAGTAGTATATATGATTTTACAATTTAAGCTACATACACCCTCTCACACACACGCCTGGCGTGGAAAAAAAGAACCAAAAAAAAAAAAATCATACTGATCATAAAAAAATTGAAAGTTATAATAAAGAGTATGAAAACGCTTGTTCATTACATTTCATTTCATAATTGCAACTGCATGTGTTATATTCATTGTTGCAAAACTTGTTCTGTAAATAGTTTGTTTGCTATCATGATCAAGATTATTCATCTGAAGCTCAATGCTGATGCTGTCCTGTAAATAGTTTTGTAGTCAGCAATAAATATAACAGTTTCTGATCAACCCATATCAATTGCATGCTTAAAATAACGTAGGCTACTGCTTAAAGGCCCTGCCCCGCGCATTTCAAGACAACCAGTCCCCCTTCCGGGTTAAACCCAGGCCACTTCCGGGTTAGGCCCCGCCCACTCCGAGTACCGTGATACTGTTACAGATAATTCATATGGTAAACAGATACAGACACATATAATGCTGTACTCACTCATCCCTAGTTGCTGTAATGGTTTCCATTAAAAAAAAAAAAAAGTCTTTCTTCTTTATTTGAGTTTCACATTTTTCTTCTCTCTACATTTCATGTTGTATCTCGCTCTGTTGTTGCTAGGCTACTGTACTGTGTAAATGTGCTGATGTTTACGCTATTTCATGGTGATCTCTTATTGGTTGGTTAGCTGACAGAGATCATAGAAGCAGCAACAGGCCGTCACATTCAAATGTCTGACTGCTGATATGTCACAGTCCATCTTTGATCGCAGGATGGTTCTAGCTTTCATCTTTGCTCCTGACTCATTGTGAAATCTATCACCACTGGCTTTGAGTGACGATGGAACATTTTTACCGCCACTGACCATCTTTAGTCTGAGACGGCTGAAATCATACAGTGTGAACCCAGCATTAAGAGAGCGACGCACAAACCAAACCCCAGAAATGTCAAATAAATTGAAGCCAAAATTCCTTCACAGCAATCTGAGAGGCTAATAGTGTCATAGAAAATGGTTGTTTCAAATTACTGCTGCCACAAAAATGCTTTACAAGCAACTGAATAATGAGATGAGTTTTAGATTTAATGACACAGACTCAAATATTATTTAAGAGACTGCATTTACTTAATGTGAAGAATGAATAAATATTCATGAATAACTCGTGAATAAATATTTTTTTATTATGTCTTGATGCAAGTTACCTTTTGTCTTGACCTTAGGTACTTCTATCATTATTAAAACCTAGAAGGACTAAATAGTGATAATATTCGTGTTTTAATTAACATTTATGAAAATATGATCACACAGAGTAGCTCAGATCAGTTCAAAAATGAGCATGTGGAGTTGTTCCTTTTCTGTGTATCCTCTAAATGTCACAACTGTACATTTTTAGGTTTTTACCATGACCTAAAAATGTAAAAATAAAATAAAATAAAAAAAACTAAAAATAAAATAAAACTATCCTTCCTGGCAGGTTTGTATGCGTTTTGTATCATTAGCATTCAGAAGCCTGTGGAAAAATTTCAAAACAAAGAAAACAACAAAAACTGATGAGCATCATGTAATGCAATGAGCATGTGCAACATAAGCTGTCAAACACACATTTGCAGCAAAAAAAGTGGAAAGCCGTTTCACCAAGTTTTGTTCTTATAAGTCAACTGCAAACGCTGATGAGCATCCAAACCAATGTGACAGTTTTCCCCACAGAGCTTTACCTGGACTAAATAAAAAAAAAAAACGAAAAGACAATCACAGCTTATGGTTTTGACACCTGTCTGGCTAAACATTGAAAATACTTTTCTTTTTTTTTTGACATCCCAGAGGCCACCAGCAGCTCATGAGTTGATCCCTTCTGGTAAGAGGACTGAATATCCACAGACAGACAAAGAAAAGGGCAGAAAATGTGAAAACTGGACACCGTGGTTTCCTCAACATCTGCCCATTGTAGACTCAGAGAATTGGTGTCGTCTTCGGTAGACTGAATTGTAGCTCTTTAAATTATAGCTCCTTCACTTTCACAGCCTAATTACACATTTGCTAAATATAACATATTATTTGTTAGGTAAGATGCTTCAGCAAAGAGGGATGCTCAGAGATGAGGGTTTGAGAGAACAGAGACAGTTTTGTTTTGTTGTTGTTATTTTTACCATATCTTAAGTGGAACAACAACAATAATAAAATGTGAGTTTCAGTTTCAACTGAGTTTGGGAGCCATTTTCATACACTATTCAGAAAAATCAAAGGAACACTTTGAAAACACACCCAGCCTCAATTGGGAAAAGAAAAATCATGCTGATAAAAAAGCATACTGATATGGAATGGTCAATGTGTTGCAAAAAAAGGTATGCCACACCATTTGATGGAAATGAAAATTATCAACCCACAAAGGGCTTAATTTGAAGTCACCAAGAAATTCAAGTCCCTAGAGCTTTACTCTTGGATCAACTGGGTCCAGTACTGAAGAGACTGATCTGCCGGAAACCACGACATCCCTGTTCAAATACAGGTGTTAACCATTCTGGGGTTTCTGGCGAATTAACAGACAGGTAGCTTTATGTTTATCAACAATTATTGATTTTCTGCCTGAAGTCCTTTTTAGAAACTACATAATTCTGTGAAATCATCCAGAGGTGTGGGATATCGCAGCCAGTGCTAAGCGTAATAATGCCTGCATCCTGGATGGTGTTTTTAATATGACCAGTCCATACATAAGATTTCACTGTGGGAGAACAGGCCAACATTAAAAGGCACTTTGCAGCTCCGTGAAGATGTCATGCGACGTTTAAGACAGCAATAAGAATCGCTCTTTAACAAGTTCTTTTTTTAATACGTTTGACAAATCAGACATAACGCCAGACAAATACTGTTTTATTTTCTTTCAGGTCATCATTTATTTCTCTCTGATTTTGCAGAACAGCATTCGTCAGCACCCGTCCTCCTCCAGACGCTTCATGTGCTTGGGGCGTGGTCTCTGTGGTTGCCATTGTTGACCAATAACATTGATCTGCTGGTTCATTTAAATATGGGAGTGTAGAGGGCAGGACAGGAGGCAGAACCTTGTACGCAAACGCTGAAGGAGAAATTGCTTGCTGGTGTGCGTACGTGTGGTTTTGTAAATCGGGATTTTTTTTTTTTAGGTGTATGCCATTTTTGGCTTTTGGGTGTACGTACACTTTTATTATAGATCCTACACAATGTTTAGTAAATGAGACCCCAGGGCATTACTGAGCTCCTGGTCAGTCTGAGGTACAACCTAGTGGCGTTGGATGGACCAAAATATGATGTCCCAGAGATGTTCTATTAGATTTAAGTCAGGCTAGCATGGATATCAGTCAATAGTGTCAGTTCCTTCATCCTCCAGGAACTGCGCATTATCATGCAACAGGATGAACCCAGAACCTGCTGCACCAGCGAAGGGTCTATCAATGGCTCTAAGGATTTCATCACAATACCTAATGGCAGTCAGAGACATTCACGTCAGTGGCCCGCTGGAGTTCACTTAGTACTCATTCTGTTCCTCCATGCACAAAGGAGCAGATACCGGTCGTGCTGATGAGTTAAGGACCTCCAACGGCCCGGTCCAGCTTTCCTTGACTAATTGCCTGTCTCCTGGAATCTCCTCCATGGTCTTGAGACTTTACTGGGAGACACAGCAAACCTTCTTTCAATGGTATTGATGTGCCATACTGGACTGTCTGTGCTACCTCTGTAGCGTCCAGGTATGTCCACGTGCTACCAGTAGTGACACTGAACTAGTCAAATGCAAAACTACTGCAAAGAAGTCAGGAGGAAGGGAAAAAAAAGCCTTTGGCCTCCACCTGCAAAACCATTCCTGTATTTGGGGTCGTCTCATTGTTGCTCCTTTAGTGCATCTGTTGTTAATATCATTAACACCAAAACAGCTGACACTGATTAACGACCCCTTCTGCTACTGAATTGACCAGATCAATATCCCAGAAGTTTAACTGACTTGAAATAATACTCTGATTAAAAAGTGTTCCTTTAAATTTTTTGAACAGTGTATTTTATCATCCTGAAAACACGTCAACAGGATTTTAACAGAAACAATTAATTCTAATGAGATATCATGCAATAATTTCTGCACAAATCAAGATTCACTTCAGCCTTGTTCAGATGGCTGCTTTATCTGTTTTTATATGGTTTGTTGAAGACTATCTTTTAAATGTTGACTGTATGCAGGAGTTGTTTTGAACCATTTAGCCCTTTATTACTTATAAGTCTTTTTTTTTTTTTTAGCTCATTTTCAGCTTCGGGGTTTCTTAGTGATAATTTAGGGTGTCTGTAGTGACTAGCAATGCAAAAACATTTCAATAAAGGTGCAGTTTACACTTGGTATTTGTCTTATGTGAACTGACTGATCAGATCACAAGTGAACAGGTATAAATACAGCCAGTATAGATTTATTTATAGATTTATAGGACACATTGAAGCCCTGTGGTACACCCTGGTAATATGTCATTTCTATTATCATTTCTAAATTAATCTCTACAACTTGGGTATCTGAATAAAGTAAAAACAAAATAAAGTAAAGAGCAGTGCAGTTAAGTAACCAGGTCAACCCATGGGTTAGTTTGGCTTTGAAGCACAAAATGATTAAATATGCTCTCTAAATAATGTAGTCAGAGTGATGTGATGAGGCACATCAGACTCTCCCTTTAAGTGACAGATGTCAATTTACATCTACCGGGTTACCCCTGCGCACATATTTGTGTTCAAGCAATTAGACCAGACTTGCATGCTTTAAAGAGAAAAGAAGGAAATATAAGGGAGTTAACACTCAGGTAGTTGCATCTAAAAGCATGCTCAGGACCAAGAGGTGCCAGAAAACCCGTATTCAACTCACAAGGCAAGAAAGAGTTTGTTACTGGAGTGCAGCACATTTCATACAGCATTCCTGTGACCGAAATAAGAGGAGACAAGGATACTGTGAAGTTGGCGGGTTAGCACAAAAAAATTCAAGGGGTCACCAACAGTCAAGCTTTGCAATATTGTCCAGTTGGAGGAGGAGGTGCAGTTGTGGATTGAGAGACAGAACAGAAAAGCTGGGAAGGTAAATTAATTTCATTGTAATGTAATTTTTCAGAGCCCGAGATGAACAAAATCACATGTTGCAGAGTAACTGTCACAGATCTTCTGCATCAAAGAACTGCTGATCAACCTCAATGGTTTGACACACGTGTGGAGGCAAGCACTCAGGTGGAACTGTGAGTTCATCTGTGTCTGTGGGAGCATGCAAAAGGTCCTTGTGTTTGTACAATACATGGGAATAGTCATTGGTGAATATATATGTGTGTTATTAAGACTTACATTTAGGATAAAAAGGACTCTGGGTCATGGATGCAGGCAAGTTTGATTTCAGGAGTGGTGGATATAAAAAAAAAGGTTAAGGTTACAAGCACAAGCCCAATACAGCAGGTATCAGGATGCTTCACTTTCAATTCAACCACATTCAACAAGGTCTATGTTATATGCAGATGTATCTGTATTTTGCACATTAAGCCAGAACGTTTTAGGTATGACTTTTGCAGCTTGGGTAAGAATTTGAATGCCTTGAGAGGATATTTTGATAGTTCAAGTTTAGCATTTTATTTAAGTGTTTAGTCTTGGACTCAAGCTTGGACAAACACAACCTCAGATGGAGAACAATATATGATATGTTATACCACTATAGCATCATTGAAGCCTGATAAAGCCACATCTGGACAGATGTAGGGTCTGAAAATGAGTCATAGGACCTCCTCATCCAGGAGGTGGGAGCGACTGTTTCCTTTGCAAACTGCCTCTGCACGCAGTTGGTTAGAGCTACAACATCAGTACAACAAGTCAATTCAAAGCGACGGAAACTGGTCAACGGAAGAGTGTAGTGGAGAAATGCCAATATAATATAGAAATGCCAATATAATGAAAATGTAATCCTACGATTGTCGCTGTTTTTGCAACAAAAATTTCTAAGCGCTAACTTTAGAGCCATCTCTGCATTAGCATATTATCAGCAGCTTACTATGACACAATGGCCCTGTGTTTAGATCCTGAAATACACTCAGATTTATTTCTGTTGTAGCCACAATTCAACGTATGTTCAATCACACAGTGTAACATGCTGTATATTAATTTTCTACTGATTTCAAATCTTGTGGTGTTACTTGAATTAATCTCAAAAGACTAAAAATCATACATTGTGATTGTGGAAGTCCAAGTTATTAATTAATTGTGAATGTCAAACCTGATTGAAACGACTGCTGTTTACCATCCAGATTACAACATCTCAACTCTGTCAACATCACGTTAAGTCTTCTCAGACACTCTCTACAAGAATAGACTGATCTGATTAGCTCCCCTAGACTTCTGTGTATAATTAATGAGCTTCATCAAAGGGTAGCTAGACAGACCTGCTGAGCAAATTGAAATTTTCTAGCAGTCTAAATATCTAGGCTAATGTCATTGTCTATTTATCAAAAAAAAACTAAGATGATTCAACAACTTGCAGAAATCACTTACTCTGACTTTTTTTTTTATTCTTGAGAATATGGTGCTCAAATGTAACATTAAATGTATTTGATCTCTGTAGATGATTATGATTTTAAAATAGCTTGATCCTGGACACCAGTCAATGGTCAGCTATCAGTGAAAACAGCCAGCTGCAAAAAGCACACCATGTCAAAGAAACTTTTAATTTTAGGTCCAAAAAAAAAGTGGTAATGATCCATTATCCCAAACCAGATGGAATTGAAAGTGAATGCACCATCACCATTCTGCAGAATACCTTACTGCTGCTGTTGCTTCCACTTGTCACTAGAATAGCACATCTGTCCAACACGAGCCAGAGCGGGGCGAGATGGAGTGGGGTGAAGAAGCAAGGTGACTTGAGTTGAAGCTCAGTTCAAAGCCAGGAACACTCAGTGCCCAAGAAATCATTAACCAGAATAAAATATTTTGTACCTTGTTAATAACATCACTGTTTATGCTACAGTTTCATGAAGAGCCACAGATAATAAGCATAGCCCAG
Organism: Arrhamphus sclerolepis; assembly: GCA_037176975.1. Taxonomy (NCBI): domain Eukaryota; kingdom Metazoa; phylum Chordata; class Actinopteri; order Beloniformes; family Hemiramphidae; genus Arrhamphus; species Arrhamphus sclerolepis. The sequence continues at coordinate 13,951 of JBAMYA010042428.1, forward strand.
AGCCATACAAACTGATGGTGAATCTATAAATTGCGAAATAAAGCCATAGCGCTGATTGTGTGTCTTTAGCACATTAATGAAAAGTATATAGTATTGAGCACTAAACAATACTGTTGACTGATGTATGCACCAGCATGAAAATGGATGAGATACAAATGTACATATTAGCTTCATTAGCTCTTTTTTTCCACTGTACCATGCCAGGAGGGAGCACTCATATTTGAGATATATATACATATTTATATAATTTTATTTTTTTCCAACTTTTGATGGCTTCTGTGCCTCACTTATAGCTAAATTTCTGCCATGAATCTTTTAAGAATTCAGTCCATTAAACTATTAAAAATGTTGCGTATGGGCTTAAAGGCTGCTTTACATCAACGATGCATTTAGACATGACCAGTAAAAAAACAAAACAAAAAAAAAGACTTCTGCTGAAATATCCAGGAAGAGAAGTATTTGTTGTGTTGACCAGCTAACTG
>JBAMYA010042429.1:0-14432 GCA_037176975.1 Arrhamphus sclerolepis
GTCTCCAGCCTGTAGAGGTCTCTCTCTCTCTCTCTCTCTCTCTCTCTCTCTCTCTCTCTCTCTCTCTCTCTCTCTCTTACACACACACACACACACACACTTATTAGGACATTGCAATTGGCTGCAGCTCAAACCGTCCACCTAATCCTGATCAGGTCATGTTTAACCCAAACCTTAACCTAAACTCAACTCACATCTCACTCCACCTTCAAACCACGTCCTTGTAAGATCAGATTTAGTTTGATCACTGAGACAGGTGCTCGTGCTGACTGATATATACTTTGATGTCATGGAAATGTATCCCAATTCTATCTATGAAGATGTAAACCTATTTCCCTTCACTTTTGAATTAAACAGTTTACACACAGGAATGAGCTGTTTTGTTAAAAAAGAAATCCTATGAACGTTGAGTTTCTTTAATCCATCTTAAGATGCATCTTGTGATAAAACCACAAGCAGAACCATGTCTATTTTTAAGCGACCCCTCAATTTCTCCTTCTCCATTCTATGCAAATAAATACACATCACACACAGCCAAGTGTTGAAGACTTGTCTGCTAATGTTAATACGAAACCCTGAATTCAAGTATGTAGATAATGCAATTATAAAATCTTGAGAAACAAATAAGCTACGCAATGTAACAAAGAGAAATTATAGATACGTAAAATTGCAGAGCTACATTAACATTAGAAAACTTCATGTTTGTGCTGCAGGAATAATGTGCATGTTGCTAATATATACAAATGTGCAAATGTCTAATACTCATGTATTGTGTTGTTTTGTAATTACACACAAAACAACATAAAAAAATCTGTCCAGTCAACACCCACCATCACTGCAGATATAGAGGACATTCACCTGCAGGCAGCAGACCCCCAAACGAGTAGCAGAGCTACAGAAACAGTGCAGATGTGTGGTGAATTTTCTTTGATTGTTCCAGCAATTGATACTTGTTTGAAACAACACCTTATTTTCTTTGCTGAAAACACTACATTATCGTAAAGCATTTTAAAAAGAAGAAGGAGAAAGTACTCAAACTAGTTTCCTTGTAAAGAATTACCACCACCGCTGCTCTGAACTATAGAGCATTTCCCCACGACATGAATAATGGAAATGCACTCAAACACATGCAAGCACATACTTGCACACAGGAGTCCGTGTTGAAAAAGAAAAACTTCCTTTAATCTCAGACCTGTCACTAGTTTTCTTTTCCCTCCTCCTCTTCATCCTCCTTGTTTGCTCCCTAAGGAGAGCAGAGAAAATGACGAGGTTTCATCATTCTCTGTTTGAGCTGTTGCTTTGGGAGCTGCTGGGCTGCTTCTTTGCTCAAAAAGTAGCTACAGAGTAGGAACACCACCATTTCTATATTGAAAAGAAAAATGTAGCAGATAGATGTCGCAAAGGTTTTATTTGCTTACATTATAAATTACCAGATACCTAGTGCGTGAGTTTATATTTTCAGCACATGGGGAACGAGTCCTATTTTGCAGTTTGCAGCGTTTCTCTCTAGTATATGTAGCATAAGTAGGGTAAAGTTAATAATCTGCTGCTAAGAAGGTTTTTGACATATCTATGCAGACAAAATAAGTGGTTAAAGGTTGGTTAAATGGTGGCTCATTGCTAGGTCAAAACCAGCCGAATTCTGTTTAGGGAACTTCAGTTCTTCATTTCTTATCACCTTCAACGTTGGATACACGAGGCCGTCCATGAAAAGATGAGACAGCTGTCCCTGAAAGCCCCCAGCCAGATCATCCCTTACCGATCATGGTGAGGAGAAGTGATAGTTTCACAGCAGTTTCCACATTTACAGCGGTTACCGGGTGAAGTATCTAACGTACTTTTTGCTGTCAACATAAAGTAGTTCTTATTCTGTTAGCGCTGTAGCTGACTTTTCCAAAGTCTGTAAAAAATATCCCCACAGATATTTTATTGAGCCAATGACATCCTTCACCGAGGTCAAGAAAAGTGTATAAAAAGAGGAACAGAGGACCTTTTACGTCACACTGCACTCAATTTTGATGCTAGACACAGAATATAAGAAATAACTTTTAATCAACTTTATTAACAGCTCAACAATATGGAAGGCCGCATTTTGGTCAAAAAGGCTGTGCTCTTAGCGCTAAAGAAATGCCTAAAGGCAAAGAGCCCTGAGTTTGGCTTGTAGAGCTCAGATAACTATACTTCCACTGCAAACACTTGAAGTGATAGTTATTAGGAACAATTTGGAGCTTAAAGTTGCTTCATGCAGCTGAGAGTTACATAAGGATGGCACATTTTCATGTTTGTGCAGTCCAGAGGTCATAGATTATCATAGCAGAACGGCAACGTTCATTAATTATTATGCCGCATATTGTCTGATTAATAAGACATGAAGTATATTTCTGCCAGAAATTTGAACTACAAAGTCTTTCAAGTTACTCCAGCTTCTTCTAATACAAGTTCTGTCAGAATTATCCATCTTGTTATTTTGATGAACGACGCTAGGGGTGTGCATCTGTAGAGCCTTGATCTCAGGACTATGTGATGTCTATAATGCTTAACAATTTCCCTCCTGGTATCATTCTCACACCACAGAGAGTCTGAAGCTAATTCAACAGTCAGAATGTGTGCGTATGCACAATTTCCAACCAACAAATCACAATTTCCCACCATTAACCTGCAGCACTTGTGATGGAGTTGCCATGGCAACGACTCCCTACCAGGAAAGGCAATGCAGCATATCCACTAGTATATGAGATCTCCAATCACATAGCTCCCTCCACGTGGCCATCTGGGAAAACCGGTCCCACAGAAACACATGCCCTCCAGTTTACCTTTTTCAACTTCTAGCTGATGGCAGGACGAAGCTTATCATCTTCTTTTTGCTTGTCGGTGCTTGTTTTCAACCATGTTTGTTTTGATTAAAGTGAAGTGAAGATTGAGAAGATGAGATTAAGAGGAAAAAGCCAGCGCTTGTGCAGGTCCACAGAGACTCACTGGACTGATAAATACCTGCGTTTTTAGCAGAAACACTTGTCTGAGTTCACTCTGTTTATTCAGAACATGTACGATAATATTTGTAGGAGGAAAAAAAAGGAGATAGCATTTTACTTTTAGAGATGATATAAATGCAATGTGTTTTGATTACATTGGCATTGAAATGGAGCAGATACCTGCCTCTCAGCTAGTAGCACATTTTGTCCGTCAACATCCTTGTCCTTGTCAGCGTCTGCCAAACTTTTGCAAATGCTGCATTTACGCTCTCAAACAAGCAAGGATACTCGACATGACGTACTGTATTTCATCAAAAAGTCTAGTGAAACATAGATGTCTTCAGACAAAGAGAGACAATATCAAACGGTCCAACACAAATGATAACAAACAGCCTCAGAGACTCCCCTCTCAGCTGGATCAGCACCTCTCAATCTCAACATGAAATGAACATTATGTGCTTCGCTGAGTTCACTGAAGGGTCTTTAAATTGCATTGCAGTTGACAGTACAGGTGGTGTTCTGGGGAAATATGTTTGTGCTCCTTTTCGCTGACAGATGAGAAGATCAGCCTATGAAGCCGCAGCCTGGAGACTTTAAATTAGCTTAAAGTTACACTCACAGTAATTGGCAAGTCTGTATATGTGCATTACTTTTCTAAAGCAGTGCATCAATTTCTATCTAAATATCTATTCGTGCAGTAGAATATTAAGAAGATGGTGTTTGACAAGCGTTGATAGTTTTATGTCCACCAGTAAAACTGTGGTGGATGCCAGTATGAAATGTCTGGTCACAGAGGTCCTGACTCCCATATTGGTGTTTACTGTAGAGCTTGCTGCCAAGCAACCAATCAGAGCCACTTAAAAATAATACAGATCACTTCACAATTGCTTGCGTAAAGGGACTGATTTTCATTTGGATTTGTTTCTACCAAATCAAAAACATCTAAAACTTTCTGAATCATGTGCAGGTGCGTGAATTACCTGAATACTAATTTAGTTCATGCAAAAATAAATGCGATTCCTTTCAGGTTTGCAGAAATGCAGCCGAAGAATACAGTGAAATATTTGCATTTTAGTGATGATTTAAATATACATTCAAGTGCAAACCTCAAACAGCCATTTTTCAGTTGAATTCCAGGGGAGCAGCGTATACATTTTTAATAAACATGTGGAATCAGAAGCTTTACTGATGTTTTACAGAGGAGCAGGGGAAATAAAGCAAGAAAAAGAAAAGAAGAAAGAAAAAAATGCCTAAACCCAAATCACTCTGTTTGTTTTTTGGAAATGTTATATTTCAGACACGACTGGGGACACGTGAAAAGAAAAAGCTTTCATGTTAAATCACTGTAGAAGTACCCGAAGTCTGCACGCAGCTCCAGGAGACAGAGAAAAAGACGCCTTTGCCATCTGTGTCTCATCATTAAGTAATTATCAGTGTGCTGCAATCATGGAAGCGTAAAAGCTGACTTTCATCTCCAGAGACAGAAGCAAAGAAAAATAGGAAGGTTTATAGTTAATAATGAAATACATTTGCTTGTGTTTTTTTTGTTTTTTCTAGGTCAGCACACCACAGAATACCTTCACATTTTCACCGGGACACTGCATGTGTTGTAGTATGACCTCGTCAGCTAGTTAATAATGATAATAATCATTAGTTAATAATGATGAGACTTTTGATCTCTGACCGAGACCCAGATAAGTCAAGACCTATGAAACAGATCACCCTGAAATGTGGAGCCTGTGTGAGAGAGAGAGCGCTGACCATGAATCTCCTGACTTTCCCTGCCGGTAGGTCAAGCAAGTATAAAGTTTGACCCATATTTTACAACACATCTGAGCAACAGTTGCAGCAGTACAAGCGTGCGCTTGGGTTACATTCTGGCCACGCGGTGTTCCCAGTGGCTCTGCAGACTTTTCTTAACCTTTGACAGCACTGTCTTCAGCATATACAGAAGACACATGTAGACGTGTGAGAAAGGAAAATGGCAAAGGTCTTATAAACTGAAAAAAGATTACACGCGTCATTATTAATAAGGCAAAGGTAAGAGAGAATGCAGAGGCACTGTGTGGTGACTGATGTACACCTCAGTATCCATCCATCCATTATCTATACCCACTTTGTCCTGTTCAGGGTCACGGGGGTCTGCTGGAGCCCTTCCCAGCTCACTGTGGGCGAAAGGCAGGGGTCCACCCTGGACAGGTCGCCAGGCCATCGCAGCACCTCAATATGCAGCGACTTTTAATAACCTTTATCGATAACTTGAAGTGAAATAGAGTCGAGGCACTGACTGTTTTCATTTTTAACCCAGTCTGTTGAGAAACAGCCTGTTTCAGGACAATGATTTGCTATTTTTTTGTAATAGTAATAATGGTTTGACCTTTACAGGCAGACTGTAACTGCCGTGAATATTTTCTTTCCAAATGATTTCATAACCCTTCCCGAACTAACATGCAATGAACATCAGCACCTTCCGAAAAAACAGAAAACACTTCACTTTGGTTTACCCTTTAATTTGTCACCTGTCTGTATGTTTTTTTTTCAGGTCATTACACCCATCTGAGAAAGTGCAGTCTTGTTTAAAAACGTGCAGCTCGGGACTCTGGGTCTTAACAAGCAGAATCAAGCATGTGTGCATTAGTAATTTAGCTTTTCAGCTCTTTTTGTGCTCATTTTGAGAAAGGAAAATCTGCGTATCGCCCCCATCCTTCACCCCCGCTCACTCCTCCCTCTCCTGCACCAGCTGAACAAAGACAACTGCTCTTTGTTGACCACATGCTCCGTCTGAGACTTGGAGCTAGAATGTTTTTATTGATGCTGGTGGCAAAGATAGGAGGGCTGTCTGTGGACAGCAGATACGTGAGGAAGTGTTAATCCTCGAGCAAATGTCAGGGTTTCTATTTAGATCACAGGTGCCTTTTTGAGACATTTCTAAAAGATACAGGGTTAAGAGGGCATATGTCTCTATAAAAGAGCTTCACCCAGCACATTTTCTTCTTCAAAGCACTTTCCTTTCTTGGTGCTTCAGCTTGAAAATATCTGAGTTTTTTTGTTTGTTTGTTTGTTTTTAGGAATAGGGCATTTTACGTGGTGACGATGTCAAAGATGCATCACAAATCTCTTCCTTGCGAGTGCTTATATATATATATATATATATTTTTTTTTTTTTTTTTTTTTGAGAAAGAAGCTGGACCCAGTGTGCACATGGATCGGGGTTAAATTACAATCTTGGTCACCATAAATGAAAAGAAACAAGCTGGACTTATTCAGATCGGAGGGATGACAGTGGAGGTGGGGTAGAGGGAGTGATGGAATTTCTCTCTCTCTCTCTCCCTCTTGTCCCACCCACTTTTGTCTATATTTGCTGGGACTGATATGCTGGAGGTGTTGAGGTGGTGTACCAGACTGTTCTCTGAATGCTAGTTAAGGAGTGACACAAGACCTCTTTAAGTGGTCTGAAACTGCTCTGTCTTATTTTTCAAGATTCAATTCAGCTTTATTGTCGATAACATATGTAGGCTACCCGAAATACACAGGATTGAAATTGCAGTGCCCTCCTTGGACCACAATGTTATACAAAAAAACTTCAATGAAAAATAAGAAAATTTAAAAAGGGTAATAAAAGATGACAGAATATTAATAAATAGTAAACTTGAAATACAACACAAAATAAAGGCAGGGTAGTGAGAGAGTTCAGCATCCTGACAGCCTGGAGCTGCCTCTCAGTCTGCTGATCCTGGCCCAGAGGCTTGGCAGCAGACTGAAGAGGCTGTTGACGGCAGGTGGGATCACCTGCAATGCAGAGGGCTTTGCGGGTGAGGTGGGTGCGGTAGCTGTCCTGGAGGGAGGAGAGAGAAGGAGACACCAGCGATCCTCTTTAGCTGCTGTCAGTACACCATGTAGGATACTGTGCAAGTGCTGTACCACACAGTGATGCAGCTGGTCAGGATGCTCTCCATGGTGCCTCTGTAGAAGGTGCTCGTGATGGCGTTTGGGGCTCCAGCTCTTCTTAGCTTGCAGAGGAAGTAGAGTTGCTGATGGACTTTGCTGGCAGGTGATGCTGTGTTCTTGGACCAGGAGAAGTCTTCTGAGATGTGGTCCAGGAACTTGGCGATGGTCACCCTCTCCACAGCAGAATCATTCATGGTCAGGGGTCAGGGGCTAGCATGCTGGATGTGCACTCTCCTGAAGTACATAACAATCTCCTTCATCTTCTCCACGTTCAGAGGGAGATTCTTGTCTTTGCACCACTTGGCCAGACAGCTAACTATCTCCTGTAGATTTACTCATCACCGTTGCTGATGAGACCCACCACAGTCGTGTTCTGCAAACTTGATGAAAAGGTTGGAGCTGTGTGACAGTGTGCAGTCATGGACAACCAGAGTGAAGAGGAGGGTACTCAGCACACATCCTTGGTGGGCCCCCAGTGTTCAGCAAGTTGGTGCTGGAGGTTGTTGGGTGTTGGGTGGGTGTTGTTGCTGTCAGGAAGTCCAGCAGCCAGTTGCACATGGAGGTGTTGATCCCCAGTCAGTCCAGTTTGTGTATCAGTTGCTGAGGGATGATTGTGTTGTGTTCTTTGAGCTTCCACTTTTTTTTCTTCCTCATCTGGTCTTCTTGTCTCTCTCTTATCAGTCACACTTAGATGAAATTAGTCTTTTCCCTTCCGCTTCCTTTCTCCTGTTCCAGTTTTTGTTCTCAACAACAGTGTCCAGCAGTCTCCTAAACTTAACCTTTTAAGTGTGGCGTCACTTGTCTAATTTGTGCCTCCTCATCTCCTCTCTCCTCTTTCCACAAGCCTGTGAAGGAAAAGAGTCCAGTGTGTGTAGATGGGGAAACAAAATTAAGAGGTATGGTTTCTTGATATGTTTTGTGTGTTGTCTTTTTTTTTTTACCTTGCTGTTTGCCTTTTTGACTTGGATTCCTCTCTGGTCTCCCAGCCATCTAAGTTCTGAATAAATTACCCCTAACTGTACCTACCTGGGAGTCAAGCACTTGAGTCCAGACCACGAAGTTGGTTACTGAAAGGGTATTACCATTTTTCATTGCTGTTGCACAGTAACAATGCATTATTAATTGCAGATAACAATGGATTAGGATATGTCAGTTTTGTACCCTGCATAAATGTAACAATGTACAAACTGTCTGAGCCTCTTCGAGAATGAGATAATTTAACTGCATTTCCCAACTGACTAATATAAATATATGGGGAGTTAGAAAGTGTGACAGGAACAGGTGGCTATTAGGCCTTATGATTAATGATGGGTGTGTGTGTTTGTGTGTAGCAGTGTGACAAAGCTACTTGCATGGTAAAAGCGCCTTGAGTGGTCCTTAGACTAGAAAGGCGCTATATAAATACGTTGTTGTTGTTGCTGTTATTTTAAAAAGAAAGCTGATACCACAGATAAGATCATAGGGGAGTAAAGGGCTGTCAAGGACAGAAAAGCTTCAGAATATTCACATGAAACTCTTTTAACCATGTGGAAAACCTTCAAGTATCCAGGGACCTCTGTTGTAGTGCCAGATGCACGACTGTGTGTGTTTGTGTGTGTGTAAAATCGATGTAAAAGTTTTTGTTTTTTAAAAGATATGCTTGCATACAACCAATTTCTGGAAGCATTTTTGTAGGAACTGACCTCAGCAGGTGATCCCTGCACAGCTCACAACACGTTTTTGAAACTAATTGCGGCTTCAGGATCCAGCACAGTTGTCAGAGGACATTTGGGGTTTAAAACAAACAAAAAAAAAACTTTAAATTAATACATACTGTGCTTCAAAGGGACACAACAAAGCAGGGCTTCAGCTCTGCTGAGTCTCATTATGTTTGAATAATTAGTAAAGGGGTTACTTGTTTACATGTAACCCCGACATTCACTTTTGCAGTAGGTGACTCTAGAAAGCAGCAAACTTTCGACCCAAAAACTTTTTTTTCTTATTGTAGTGGCTTTTAGTTGCTAAACACAACAAAAATCCTAAATCACACTCAAGAGGCATTAGTAACCTATATTTTATTTCTTTTTAATTGCTCTTAATTAGAGAATACAGGTTTTAGCTGCCAAGAAAAGGTAAGTTTGCCTGCTCCTCAGTAATTAAGGTCTGAAACCAACAGCCTACTTGGGCTTCATTAAGTGGAGACTGTAAGTGCACATCCAGGTGCTTTTTTGTGTGAAGTTGCAATTTCATACCTGCGCTTTGCTTCATTCAGTTGAACGGACCATTTTATATTCAATACTGGCTTCTGAGAGGCTCCTTTGTGTCAGCTCTCAGTTGTAATTATCGATGCTGTTGGTCACTACTCCTGCTGCTGTCTTTGTATTGCACTCTGCAGCCTGAACCAGCTACAATGAAATGCTTTTCTGTCAAAGCTTACACATCTGCATCCAGTTGAATTTGCTTAATAATCATTCACTGGTACAATTTATGTTGCTGCTGCAAACTGTGGTGGCAATATGTGTCACTACACTTGTTCAAGGGGGCTGTTCAACACGCTATTACATGGTTTCTTTTTTTTTTTTTCCGCTGTTACACTGTCCTCAGTGTATCAGTCCTTTCTCAGAGAGAACGGTGTTCAGACAAAAACGCTGAGACCATCAGTCACACACTCAGATCAATGTCACTCTCCAGTGGGGTCTGGCCTAAGCAATGTTACCCTTTTCCTTCCCTCTCTACCTTCCCACTGCTGTGGTTCTTGTCGCTCATCACATCCCGACAAACACGAATTTTAAATATTAACAAGGTCTTCAGACAAGAAGTGACACCCACTGTGAGACAGTGGCACAAACAGAGGGAGTGGTGGCTGCAGGAGGAAACTGGTTCAGTGAAACCACATGTCATGCTGCGATGACATCCTGTGGATCAGAAGATTGTAAAAGTCTGGCTTTACTGGCTTATATCAGAGGAAACAGACAATCATAGCAGTGGCAAAAAATATTGAAAGACAGCATTTGATACACTGAAAGTTGCCCCCCCCCCCCATATTTAATTTGCTCCATTTGGCTTACATTAAGAGAATTGTTAAAGTGTAGGATACTAAAGTGTGCACACAGGCTTTCATTAGCTGGCTGCGATGCCTCTGCTGCTGAACAAGCATGACCAATAAAAGATGGAGGACAGCAGGTTAGACCGTAGGACATGAAAATGCTGAATAAGAAGACACATGTAACTGAGAAATTTCTTTCAGCCATGAGAGATGAGAGATGTTCAGTTAACATCAGGCCTGTATGGTCCTGCTGCACTATTACACTAATGACCATGCATATATATATATGTATATATGTATATATGTATATAAATATATGTACTTCCATTTGACTTAGAGCCAAAGGGAATACAGTCTTAGCAGAAGCACTTCTAAGTTTTCTAAGACTAAAGGTCGATATGAGCATAGCATGCTGCTGCCATCATGGAAATGAGGCAGCGTGTTCAGGCACACATGTATCTTCCCAGTGGAGGGAATGGTTCCATTTGGTATTTAAATGGGTCAAACTGTGGTGATTTATTCATGCCCTGAGTCTTTAATGTCACTCAGCTTGACAGGGAAGCTTTGGGCTCACCCACTACGAAGCGAAATACTTCCTGCTTTTCACCCTTTCGGGATATAAATATGTATGTAAAGTATATGCATCACACAGCAATTCACCGTACGTTTGTTTATGTGTCTGACTATACATCTACATCAATTTAAAACACACAGAAAAAAAATAAAGTTTAAGTGCTGCTTGTTTTTTGTAGGTTTATTAGCAGTACAATGTACAGGCAAATTAAACACCTGACCACGACAGTAAAGACATCCTGAGGTTCTGTGAGGGAGAGGAGGGGCCATTTAAACAGGTAATGACCCTAAATGTGTTTTTTGTTTTTTGTTTGAATTTTTCATCAGCACAAAAATCCTATTATTCAAGGACTTGGGCATTCGGAAATACTGACTAGTTTTGTCGAGTAAACGACCGATTATTCAAAAAAGGCTTAGAAATCAATATATTTGTGAGTTGCAGCTTAGATATAATGCAATACAGTCTGCTGAATTTCATACCACTGTCAAAAATGACTGAGTGTTTGGCATAAACTACGAGAGAGAGGAAAGAAAAAAAAATCTGGGTCTTGCAAAGCCCAATCCCCGAGGACGTAAAGAACAAAGAGATTCTCTTTTTAAAGAAAACTGTATAGAAGTCCTTGTTCTCATGCCATCTTAGCTCATGAATATTTCCTCCATCTGTAGGATTTCTGATATTGCTGTCTGATGCGAGCGGTACATCAAACCTCTCAATCTCCCTTTGAAATCCTCAGTGTGGTGCATCTGCTTTCATTGGCTGCAGGTCACCTGTATTGGTGAGTGAGACAAAAGAGCGGCCGCGCTCTTCACTGCACTCAAACATGAAAAAAAAAAATCCTTTGGGACGATCATATACATGAGTTGCTGGCCCAGAGAGCTACTTTGTATTGTTCACACTTGGGAGGTGTGAATGACGGAGAGAGGGGGATAGGAGAGCAGAATAGCAGCGAGAGGTTAACCAATGATTCGCTTACAAAGACCTTCCAACAATGTGTTGAACAGGACGAGATTCTTATCAAGGTCACCAGACAAAAGAACGGCTCTATATCTTAGACATCCATAGCTTATGAAAGAGCCATTGCTCTCTGTATGAATATGAATCAACTACTAAAAAAATATATTAACAAATAGAGGTATTATTGCTTTACAATACAGTGAATTCACTGTATTTTTGACCTGAAGCATTTGGTTTTGGTCTCTTGAATTTCATGATTCCTTCAAGCACGTAATCACCCCTGTTTGTAATATTTCTTCTGCTGCGATGGAGCAAAATTACACTTTTTTTGCATTTTAATGCCTTTATTTAGAAATCCAGAGAGATGGAAGAGGTGACAAGAGATGAAATTCAAAACAGTTCCCTGAAAATGATTTAAACTGAGTCACTCGCATGGTCGGTCTCATAAGCCCCGGGCCAGAAGGGCAAATTCTATGTATAGCAGCACCTATGATTAATATCATGACTGTAGGAGTCTTATTTCCTCCTGTTAACATAATGTTGTGAAGAGCTTATGCAAGAACCATATTCTCCTTGAGTTTAATTTAGTCTTGTCCACCTGCAGGTGCTGGGTACAAAAGTAGAGCCAACATGAACTGGCACGGTTTTGTAGGCCTGGGAAGTCCACAGTAATTACACTAATACACCACCCTCTAAGCAGGCTCATTTGTTTAGCTTCCTATAGGGCCCACCAGATGGTCCCCTGAGCCCTGTGTTCTTCCATATTTATGAGTTGCAGTTTGACCCTGCCACCTCTGAAGGGCTGACCTCTACCCTGGACTCCTTAGGGCATCAATGGGATATGGAAGAAGACTGAGGCAGAGGCATCGCACCAGGCACACCAACCCCCCCGCCCACAGACACACGAGTGAGTGCCAGACTCCTCTGAGTGAAAACATTTGGATGTGTGTGAGCACCAGGGTGAGCCAAGTCTGACGAGCTTTCACATGAGTTCCCAGGCTCTGATGGGGCGTCGTCTCTGCAAGTGAACATCTGTCCCAGCCACACGGAGTCCCATACACCAAAGGACGAGTGGGGTACGGAGAGCACCAACAAAGACAAAAAAGAAAAAGAAAAAGAAAAAAGAAAGTCTGGCTAATGATGTCACAGCATGTCATCAGTGTTTAAGGGTGTTTCATTGAACTCTGACCTGATAGAAGGATGTTTTCCTTGCACAGACAACCTGTGGGAAGACTTTTCAGTTATCAGGAGTCAAACAAAAATAAATACAGTATTTGTATTTATGAATAAATAAACTTATATTTATAAAGCAATATATCATGTAGCTGATTGCTATTTAAGTCCATGATTATTTAGCAAACTTGTAAAAGGCAACGGACAGGTAGCCAGACACACATCACACATACCTTTCTCTTTCAGACATGGCTTAAATATTCCTCAAGATACCTCAAACACGTGGGGGAAGGTGGGGGGAAGGTCAGAGACTAAACATTCTGGCCATATACCAAATACCATACATGGAACAAACACGTGACTCCCCAGAACACTGTCCCCACATTGAAATAGTGACAACATGATGCTGTGGAGATGTTTTCATCAGCTGGATATTGGAAATAGTCTAGAACAGAAACAAAGATTGATGGTGCTAAAGTTTAGCAAAGCCATGAGGAAAAAGAGAGAGCAGGGCAAAGGGTAGCTTTTCAACGTGACAATGACCCCAAGTGTGCTCCAAAAGCAAGTCAAGTGAAATGTTTAAAAGCCACAGGATGACCCTGCTCAACCCGATCTAAGAGCATGATGCAGAATAACTACGATGGTCCACTGTGTAGTTTCACCAGAGTCTAGACTTATTCACTTTCTAAATACGGTGGCACAGTTTCATCAACTAATAACATTCACTCTTATCACCACAAAAATTGATAATTTCATGCATATGCATGATGATGATGTAACATGTAGACAAGACAATAACACATATTTTACACTCCTCTCTCATCACACATAAGGAGAAGGATGGGTGGAGTTTGGAACAGGATCTTTTCACACTTTCACTTTTCTGCTTTCCAGTAACTCTGGTTTGATGTCACATGAATGATTAGGCTTCGGAGTTGAAATATATTATTTGGTTTCGAATCAATCAAGTATTGATAAACGAATACTATATTTAATTAAGTTTTGTAGTTACCCTGAGAATTCCATCTCTTGTTTTTGCAGATGATGTGGTCTCGTTGGTGTTATTGAGCCATGAACTCCAGCTCTCTCTGCAGTAGTTTGCAGCCAAGCAAATATAAATATATGAAGTTATAAGAATAACTTTGTTTCCTGAACTCTCTAAATGAGGTAGCACATAAAAATGCATTATTCTAAAGTCTATATTATGTACCTGTGTGCAATGAGGAGATGGAGGGTAGATGTTGTGAATGATAATAATGTTTTTATTTTCTATTATGTGCTACAGTATGATACCACTTCATTAATGCAGTAGTCTTTTCTTTTCCAGTGCACCTGGAGGTAGGTGGGAAATTTACTGACAAAAATTACATGCAGAGCTCCCCAAGGCTCCATCTTGGGTCCTCTCCTGTTTAACATCTACATGCTTCAGATTACAATAAACAACAAGACGTGTTACCATAATTATGCAGATGACACACAACCTTACATTTAGATGTCACCAGGCGACTAAGAACCCATACAAGTGGATGCATAGAATAAATCAATGAGCTCATGTGCCAAAAGTTTCTTCAGCTGAACAGAAACAAAACTGTAGTAGTTAATTTTGGACCCAAAGAAGAGTAATTAAGAGTCAGCAAAAAGCTTCGGCTTTTACAGTTAAAATTCACTGATCAGGCCCGAAATCTGGGTGTGGTCATGGACCCAGACGTGAATCTCAGAGGCACATAAAGACAAGAAGATGAAGATGAAGAACATCTCCAGGATAAAAGGACATACTTCTCTTGAG
>JBAMYA010042430.1:0-14431 GCA_037176975.1 Arrhamphus sclerolepis
TTTAGCATCTACACAGCACAGTAGCCTAGCAACAACAGCACCAGATACAGATGACAAACAGGAAGAAAAATGTCCAACTCAAACAAAGAAATTTCTTTTACTTGACTTTATTTTCTTTTTAAAGCACACCAACACTGAAATACACTCAGATTTATTTCTGTCATATAGCCACGATTCAACGTACATTCAATCACACAGTGTAACATGCTGTAAATTAATTATCTACTGATTTCACGTCATGCTATATGGCCAGCATTAATGGTGTAAGACTGTAATAATTGTACCGTGTGAACCCAACATAGGATAAATGTTTTGGAAGAACTAAGTAGACTCTATGATCAGTAATAAGTTGACTTTATCAGTCTCTCACACATGTTGCTTCATATCATGAAGGTTTATAATCATTATTTTAAACAACAGTTCTCTTGATGTCCTGCCACTACCTTTCAGTCTTGTTAGAGTCTGGACTTTAATTAGACCACTGCAACACCTTGATTCTTGTTCTTATTTTGGCCATTCTTCAGGTACACAAATGAGTTTAATGTTGATTCACCTGCAAGCTGCTTAGTTGGAGTGATGTAAACACGTCCAATCCTTCTACTACTGTCCTTGACAGATGGTATGAGGTGTTATGCTTATCAAATCAGTTGTGTACATTAGTGGCCAAACATCTCTCATCTGCCCAAAGGGTATCAACTTCTCCAAAAGACTTTCACACTTAATTGCCAGCATTGTAATCTGACCTTTGGGTGAACTTGCGAATGGTTTTAAAACTTTTTGCTGAATTGATGTCCAGCAATACTTTCTTCTCTAAGATTATTGCTGATATATTTCCTCCTTGGCATTATGTTAAACAACAATGCGCTCATAAATCTACTTTCTAGTCCAGGGGCCACTTGCGAAGAAGCTTTCTCTCTCTGCCACACACACATGAATTAGATTGTTTTATTTAATGGACCTAATTACTTCTGTAAATCAAATTACATTTTAGTTTATGTAAATTAAACGTAGGCAGAATTTAGTGCTACCAATTAGCCTCAACAGCATGTCTTTGGAGTAGACAGGGTGGAGATGCTCAGTGTACAATAGGAGTCATCTCAGCAGCCTTGGCCTATAGCACCATCACTAAGAGATGGTCCAGGAGACTACAGAGTTAAAGGGTTTATCAAAAATTAAGATCTTCAGCCTAACTTTAAATGTGGAGAGGGAGTCTGCTTCCCAGACTGAGGTTAGGAGTTGACTCCATCATAGAGGAGCCTGATAGCTAAAGGCTCTGCCACCCTTTCTAGACCTACAGACTCTTGGAACAATAAGTAAACCTGCTTTTAAGGTTTAGCCATATACGGTGCATTCATACGTACGTGTTGTGTGCATTGTCTCCATCCATCTCCAGAGACTTTGAATTGGGTGACATCACCCGTGGCCAAATTGAATTTGTGGGTTGTCTGTGTCCTGTCAGGTTTCTGTCAAAAGTTGATGGAAATTTTCAACTTTTGATTGAATTATACATGATGACTCTGTATTATGACCTGATGTGTCACATTTCAGAAATGGGAAAAAAGGGGCAGTTGTTTCTCTTTCATGTGACTGCAAATTTATGTGATTTAACAACTACTCTAAAACACAATGTTCAATGAGAATTCCCAACTTTTGTCTCCCTGGGCATGCTGGAGTAGAGTTGGTGAATTTGCCCATGTCTCTTTCGAGTTTAGGTCTACAACAGCACGGCCTGCAGCCAAGACCATGACGGCACGGAGGCGGGGCCGCGGTCAGCAGATGAGAAGAGGACAAGCGAAGCAGAGGAGAAGGAAGAGATAAATAGGCCAGATGAGGACGTCCAGTCATGCTCCAGAAACAAGCTATGTCCTAAAGACTGGATCTCAGAGAGAAGGTAAGTCAGGCTCTGAAACACCATAGAGGAAGAAATGAAAAAGGAACGTTAGTTTGATTGGAGACATATTGCATTTATCAGTGCTGATCTTTTTGATCATTTAAGGCATTGAAATCTTTCATTATTGGGGAGTATGATCTGGAAACAGAACCCGTCTGTTGAAGAACCAAAACCAGGATGTAACAGAGATTATAAACTCCAGCAGAACATTGTGTTTGTCTGGAATAAGTAGATTATATATGAAAGGAAACCTGTCAGAGACTGATAACACTGAAAAAAGAATGGGATCATTCATATGTTTGTTCTACATGAAACCCAGACTTTTTTTGTCAACTATCACCTATGTAAGGTAAGATGTTTGGTATGTCTTCATTCTTTTAACTAACAAAACTTTTATTAGAATCAGCCCTGATAAAATCAGTTTTTGATTTACAAATTCATAAAAATGTTTGTCCCCGAGGGGCAATTGAAGGCAAGCAGGGCAGTTAAACATCATGACAAGTTACAGATAAATATAGTGCAAATAAAGAGCAAACAGTAGTACAAGGCAATATTAGGACAGTATTAAATATTATTAAGATATTGATAACTGTGCAAATTATAGTCAACAAAGTGTTTGAGTAGAAAGTTATACAAAAGCAAAGTCAAGCAGTCTGTAGATGAGAGGGGGTCATGTCCATCAGTGTGTAAGTATGTGTGTTGGGAGAGGAGGCACATGGCCAGGGATTTGTCAATATTTTGACAAAATGAATCATCAACAGGCCAACAGACCACACTGGACCAGGACCACTGGACCAGGACACTGGTGGAATCATTGAACCTCTGATTCCAGTGTTCAGTGATTTATTTAGCCTGTCTTGCTTAAAAGTGGGGTAGGTAGTTATTTTAAGAAGTGTTTATACTTATTTTTCTCAATTTCAACTTTATTTATATAGCATCCATTAAAATACAAATTATCTACTGATGCTTTACAACATACGTGTCAAACTCAAGGCCTACGGACCAAATCTGGTCCGTTACATCATTTCATCTGGTCCATGAAAGTTTGCACAGATGATCATAAACATATCAGTAATACATTTCTGAAAGACTTAAGGGGACGACATGACTGTTTGATTCAGCCTTGACGTCACAAGCTCAAATAACTGAGGTGAGGAGAGCAGCAAGAAGACTGTTGAGCAACTATTTTAGTATGAAAAGAAGCAATTTTACATATAAAAATGTCATGATTGTGCAAAGGTTGTGATAAAAGTTATGATTTTACAAATAAAAGTTGGTAATTTTGTCAAAATCGTAGCCCGAGTCCAGGAACTAGTGGGGAGTCAACGCAAAGAAAAACCAGCCCGTTGATGGTAACCATGGTGATGATGCTGCACATATTAGTAATATAATTAAATATTAAAGGGGACCTTATATGCAAAAATCCTTTTGTATCTCCATTTAGGTCTCTCCTGCTCCTATAAACACTTTAAGTGCAAAAACAAACCATTCATCCATTTTCTTTGAATCAGTGGAATGATTTTGGTGTCAGGAATCATGATCCATTTGGATATCTCCCCTAGTGTGACATCAGTTTAGGGAAGACCCACCCTGAGCCAAAGAGAACCGAATAAATGCGTGGCTGTATTTCAGTTTTGATGGTCATGTTCCAGCAGCAATCTTGTTGTGTGCATGAATCAGTTAAAGACAGACTGCTTTGAGAAGCTCAGACAGTACACAGCAGGATTAGCCAACCGACGTCTGATGGAGGGATCCGGACCTACTGTCTGTGGCAAGTCAGCAGATGACGGAGATGGAAGTACTTTCAAATAATCACTTTTGCGTTTCTATCGCAGTTAAGCATGAACAAGCTTGTTCGTGTTTTGCCATTTAGCACAAGCTAACACTAACATTACTGCTAGCCCTGAATGTGCTTTCTCCATTCCAAATCACAAATGCAGCACACAGCTGATCAAGTCATTATGCACAAAACTACACAGATTACTATCAATAGCCACAAAAGAGGGGCATTCATGGCCTCTGATTTGAGTAATTAGATATTTATAACAATTATTATGGTATTGTGAACAACATTGATCAACAAGTACGTACCACCACAGTACTACAAAACAGTGTTTTTTATCCACTTTCTGCACAATTATAAAGCTAAAACTACTTTGATAAGCCTGTAAGGACCATACCAACAGTATAATTTAAGAAGAATTATATATATTTTGGTTTTCTCAGAAGCTTACTTTAGCACATGTGCATTACTATAAATGCTAACATTAATGCATATTTGTATAGTCAAAATTGTTTCAATTCATGTTGCTTCTGCCCTATTAAAAGGTAATATTTCTTACAATCTAACAATCGGCCTATAGGGTCGTTTTTCCTTTAATATTGGAGGAGCGAACTGAAGAGTGATGCCATGGTGGCCACATTCTGTTGGACAGCTAATATTCCTTTCATTTTGTATTTTCACATTACATATTTACAGTATGTCAAGAACTTTACATACTGTAGATGATAAATTAATAAGAATAGAAAAGTACTCCTCAAATGTGGCAGGATGCATCAAAGAGCCCCTCCCTGCAACCTTCATGTCTCCCTGAACCTCTCATTGTGTGTTCATAGTGCTCATTTATGTCGGGTAAACTCAAAAAATGGGGAATGTCTCCATAACCAGGAACAACCCTGCAAAAAAAAGTCTTTCAGGGACCTCTGGGATGAAAAACATTCCTAAGGTAGGACAAGTACTTAGAACAGCCTGATAAACTTCAGGATGGGGGTGGGGGGGTGTTGACTCTGATTGGATACACTGCGGGGAGGAGATGACATCATTCAGCCGTATTACACAAACAGTAAACAGAAATGCCACAATCATCTTTAGCTCCTCCTGTGTTTGTCTCATCATTTTAGCTTTTTCTTCTTGTATTTCTTTGTCTCTGCCAACGTCATCATCACCAACAAAAGCGGTGCAATACTGCCACCATGTGGTGGTACTATCCAGCCATCCCATTTCCAGGTTGCTCATCCAAGAAATGTGTTTTGTTGCAGTTCCTCCACTGACCACTAGGTGCTGGCTCCAAAACATAGCAAATCTCCCCTGTTAAAAGTGCTAACTTTGCAGCAGAATTAAACGTCTTTACGGGTACAAATATAATTTTTTTTTGCATCTGTACTAACATACTACATCCCTGACAACTGCATGCAGAGTGTTTTTTTTTTTTTGTACTATATCAGATAAATTTATATTTAGCAATAAAGCTGACCAATCAGATGCCTGGATATCATTTGACGTGCTTGACTGACAGCTAGCCATTAGCTCTAATGTTGGCTTTCATAGCTTTAACCTGCCTCTTGGCAATATGGCACCACACAGTTTGAGGACAAATGAGCTTCAAAGACTCTCTGTACAAATCTATGAGTCATCAAATCAAACTTTATTTTTATAGCACTTTCTGTGTGTGTGCTTAACAATGTAAAAACATATATATATATATATATATACACACACACGCATGTACAGTTGCAAGAAAAAGCATGTGAATCCCACAGAACCATCCAGAAGCTAGTGGAAACGCACCAAATAATGTCTGTTAGCTTGTAGGTTATCAACTTCAGCAGCTCATGTTACACTGTATGACACATAAATGCATAAAAACAGTTCATTTCAGTGGGTTCACATACTTCTTTCTTCACATTGCATATTCTTACCTAAAAAGAAAAATCTTGTTGATTGCAGTTTCTGCGAAGGTCTGCTACTAATTCTGTAAAAATGATCCAGCAGAGGAACTTTGGTGTTGTTTTATCTGAACACATCACAGGTGCAGCATGAGAACACGAACATGTTTGTGTCAGATGGGTTTGTAGTTGTTAGTTTGCAAGTGAACTGTGCAGAGAGGTGCCATGTTGCGTCTCGTCTCCTGGTTTGAGTGTGTTTGTGCATAAATCCCTGTTGTGACTTATGTTGACACTTTCTGAAAGAGTGAGTCAGCCTCACACCCTGTCTTTCTCTTCTCTCCTTCTGCTCAGTCTGTCTGAGGTGCAAAAAGAGAGAACAGCGGCAGCAAGGCTGTCAAATTGTGCAGTTTTTTTGTGTTTTTTTTTTTTTATTTTATTAAAGAGGAAGGCTGGTATCAGCTAGACTCGTAACTTTCGTGGAAACGGCTGTAGCATGAAAGACCTCTGTGTACAAGTGCTTCACTGTAGCCATCTATGCTGTACAGGCATGGAACTCAAGTGTGTTTCTCTTTTTTAAGACTGTAAAAGCCACCATTAATTATGCCCGCTGAATTTATCCAGACTAACGAGTGCCGTGAAAGTGGAAGAAAAAACAGTCGATAATAACCAGAACCATTGTTGGCGGCAGGAATGAGTCTTAAGTTTCTGTTTTTTCATACTTATTTGGAGCAGCAGCTGGTCTGGGCCAGGGTTTCCCTCCCTCACCGGCCTGTTTTTATTGGCTGGCTTCAGCAAACCCCCCAGACCTTGAGCCGTGTTCATCGTAAGCTCCCTCCCTTGTTTGGACTTCGGTGGTGGTGTGGGCCGTGAAGGGGTTTTAGCGCCGTAGGAGGGTGGGCTTTGGGGTTCTGATTTTGGGTTATGAAAGCTGCTCTGTTGAAGCTGAAGTGGGTGACCCTCCGTGCTCCTGGTGGTGGTGGTGGGGGGGGTGGACCTGCTACCCAGCAGTGTGAGTTCCCCGTAGCGAAGGCCAAACAGATAATGTCACTACACTGAATACGGCTGCTAAGCAGCTGCGGCTGCGGCCGCGGGCCTTCTCACAGCTCCTGTTACATCATATCGATTGAAAGCATCAACTTGACAGGAGCGGCATCAATAGATGAGTGATAGGAAAACTAAAACCCCCTGTTCTCTTTTAACCCACAGACTAAATACGGAGTGCAATGATGTGCACAGTGGAGGTGAAGGGAAGAGCCAATGTGAAAACTGCGAGAACGCTACTCTGTGCTCCTCACAGTCCACCCCAGACGAATGTAACCGCGGTAACAGCACTTTCACGCCCACAGGTAAGACAGACTCTGACATTTCTATTTTATTTTTATGAAACAGTCAGTTCGTAACACTTCCCAAAAGGAGAGTCCACTCAGCTGCTCTACTGGTGAGTTATGTAAGTTAAAATGAACACACACACACAAAACAGCACCCTGCTAACTGAATCTCTTCTTAAATTATAAAACAAATGAACAATGTACCAAACAACCCCACCCACATACTGTATGCAGATACTTGCAAACAAATACCATATCTGCAGTTTTTCCCACAAACCCTAGTCTAGATATCTAGATGTACCGCCAGTTAATTTGAATTTTCTCAGCAGGTCAGTGTAGCTACCCTCTGTTGAAGCTCATTAAATATCAGAGCCAATCAGATCAGTCTGTCCTTGTAGACCGTCTCCAGATGGACGTAACATGATGACAACAGAGCGAAGACGTTGTAGTCTGGATGGGAAACGTTTGAACCGGCTTTGCCATCATCAGTTAAAGACCACGACAGTCTCTAATGTCGGCTTCACACGGTACCTTCTCAGCCGTCTCAACTAAAGATTGGTCAGTGGGGGTAAAAATGTTCCATCATAGTAGATCTACCAAAGAGACAGGAGCAAAGATGAAGATGGAACCGTCTAGAACCAGAGACAGCTGAGACAGATATCAGCAGTGTCAGAGATGTGGAGGAATCGTCTGACGGCCTGTTGCTGCCTCTAAATTAATTATCTGCTGATTTCACATCATGCAGAGTGACTTGCATTCACCTGTTAACGTCATACAGTGAGAAGCAAACATTAGAGACTGTGGTGGATGAGGTCATCTCGTTTACAAATGGCAAGAGTCATCTGTAACAATAAATGAAGATATTCAAGCAACTATTTGTTCATGATTATGTAAATTGGTTACATTTTTCAAAGATGTTGGTTGAGTGTTTGAGCACACCAGCTGTCGCTGGATTCCATCTTCATCTCTCCACAACACTCCTGATTAGTTTGTGTCGCCCTGAATACGTCTGCTTGTTCGTTGCTCTGATTGGTTGTAGCGCTAACCAACCAAAGTTTGAGAATCAACAGCTGGTCGTCCTGGACGAGGAGGCCTATGACTCATTTTCAGACCCTACATCTGTCCAGATGTGTCTCTGATCTATCAGGCCACAAACACCCTGCTTTAACTCCAAAAACTACCCAAAAACAAGAAAACACAAACGCCGATCCTTCTTCTACTCCTTCAGTCCAGCCCACCGAGGACATTCAGTGCAAATGATCCAAATGATCTACTCAAAAATCAGGGAAGTCACATCCACAGAAATCCTCCTCAAAACAGGACACAGGATTAAAAGATGAGGTACTAACTTTTACATGTGATCATTTAACACTCACTGTCATAACGCTGTTTCCCAGTGAGCCTCGTTGGACACGTGAAGTCTGAAAGATGTTTAAAAGAAAACAGCTGCCACCCAGAAGATGCACATGAAGGTGAGTTTTACCACCAGCACAGACATGTCCACATCCAAGTGCTTCATTTCTTAAGAAGATTCTTATTTTTATCTCAGAATACACATCCTGGGCTGGTGGAAAAGAAGCCACTCTGGTTGCTCTACAGCAGTGGTCTTCAACCCTGGTCCTCAGGACCCACCGTCCTGCATGTTTTACATGTTTCCCTGCCTTGTCACACCTGATTGGATGGCTGTCTTGGAAGTCTGCACAAATCTGTCAATGACCCACTGATTACAGCCAGCTGTGTTTGAGCAGGGAAACATCTAAAATATGCAGGACAGTGGGTCCTGAGGACCAGGGTTGAAGACCACTGCTCTACAGCACATTTGTCAATATCAGTGCTCGCGGGCCCAACACGGCCCACCGCGTCATTTTACGTAGCGAATGATTGTCTTAAAATAATAGCATATGCTGCTTTATAGCACATACTGAAATTCACAAATGTTTCCTCTTAATTTTATGTCAAAAAGTTGCAATTTTACAAAAGTCAGTATTTTAACAGAAAGATGTAAACCCAGAGTGTGATAACATGGTTTCTTTGTTTAGGGTAGAACCAAGTAAACATTCTTTTTCCAAGAATTCAAATGGAAACATCAAATCACTCTTGTTGACCTTTGTTTGACCTTGACCACTGCGTGTTTGATTTGAGGCAAGAGCCTCTTTAAAGTCAATCAGTCTTCTCACCTGCAGCTGTGCAACACATCTGGCTGTTTACCAGCTCTCATGCTGCTTTTAGGAGAATATGGCTGCTACTTGAGGGCAGGATGTTTCAGAGACGACTGAGCTTCCTGTTTCTGTCACAGGAGTTCCACTGGTGAATCCAGATGAGCAGAAGGACGGTCAGCGCTCTGATCCGGAGAAAGCTGCAACTCATGGAGCGGAGGACGCAGAGGACAAGCGTGGAAGACATTGTGACGACAGCAGGTCCGCGGTGAGTGAACGCTGTCACGCTGACGATGAGAAAACTCCTCCAGGAGGCGCTTCATCCTCCACATTCACCCCCAAGAAGAGCTCGGCCAGTGCCAGGAGGGCCCTGTTCGCCCGCAGATGCTTTGATGCGTCAGCGTCAGCGTCCTCTGGAGGCTCCCAGTCTTCAAGCTCTCAGTCCATGAATCCACAAAGGGAGCCGTCTCCACCTCAGAGCCCCGCGTCCAGGTCCTGCCAGAGCCCCCGTCCCCCACAGAGAGACGCCTCCCCCGACCAGAGCCAGCAGCCAGACCCCCCAGCAGATGTCTCCTCTCCGTGTCCAGCCTGTCCTCATCCACGGGACCAGCCGTCTCCAGCAGCACTGGTGAGACATGGCGTTGTGGCGATGTACACCGCCGTTCTATCAGAGGAAGTGATCTGGTCTGCAGCATAATGATGTGATTTAAGAGGGTACGGCTCATCAGCAGACCAAGGTGGTAGTAGTTTTGAAGTTTTTAATAGTTTTTCTTTTGTTTGTTTAATTATTTCAGTTTAGTTGTAGTGAGTTTAACAAACACCTTGAAAATCGCTTAGTTTTAGTTTCGTTTCAGTCTTTGACGTGTTGATTCAAAGTTATTGACAAAAGGATGTTACCCATCAACAATACCATACCAACACCGTTAAACCTTTATTGTTTCCTTTAACTAATTATAAAAATGTAGTGTCCAAGGTTAAAAGTCGCTGGTACCCAGAATGCAGTGCAAAAACAATAGATGCCATCAAACATCAAAAAACAAGGCAACATTTGCATTTAATTTTTTATGACAGCATTCTTTGCTTGAGGAGGTGTCATGTTTAAGAACCAATCTGGAAAAATAATATAAACTCAAGATTAAATAATAGGAGTTTGGGGGGGGATCTCCATGGTGGATCTAACAAACACATCTGACGTTGACAGGCACTAAGAGATGTAACGTATTCACCTGCAGGAGTTCCTCGTATCATTGCTTTTATCTCTCCACTTTTCTTTAATGCTGTTTTTGTTGTGTGAACAGTTAACTTCAGTTCAAACTCCGTCCACCTTCTTCAGGTCTGAAATAAATCAGCTCCTGGCTCTCAAAGCCAGAGTTGTGTGGCTCAGTCTTATCCCAGTCAGTAAACATGAAGGACCAATATAGATGGACTGGTGCATACTGGGTTATATAAAAGTTGCACATTTATTGGAAAAGGAAGGAAAGGCAACTCTGTTTTATATCTGTCAGACCAAACCTGCAGCTTCCCAGCTTAAAATAATCCAGGAGAGCTCCTAAATAGACTCGACATGTTTTCCCTGGGAAGCCGCTGGTAAAACGAGAAGCAGGCCGATCGTTAAATACCAGAGATCCGAACCACATGTCAACGATGGAAACAATGTGGGTGAATAAAATAAAAAGTAAAAAGGTGACACCCCCTGCTAACTCGTACAGTTCTCCAGGTATGAACACATAAGTATTTATTTAAGTATTTACTGAGTCATCATCATTGTTCATGAAAATGCCTTTTAATGCTTTTAGTCAGGGTTCATGGACATTTGGTGAACCGTGTCCCATCTCCTCAGTTTCCTTCTGTCTCTCTGCTGTTGCAGTCTGAGG
This sequence comes from Arrhamphus sclerolepis, assembly GCA_037176975.1. Taxonomy (NCBI): domain Eukaryota; kingdom Metazoa; phylum Chordata; class Actinopteri; order Beloniformes; family Hemiramphidae; genus Arrhamphus; species Arrhamphus sclerolepis. The sequence goes on from JBAMYA010042430.1 coordinate 10,916, forward strand.
ATGAGTTCGGTCTGCCGCCCACCCCCCCACATCCAACGCGTTTGCGAGGACCCAGCACCCTCCTGAGTCACCTCCCCCTGCACTCGCAGCAGCCCAGCAGGACCCCGAACCTTCTGATTCCCATCGGAGGGATCCACATGATCCAGCCCCGGTCCTCCCTGCCCGTCTACAGCCTGGTGTGCAGCCCCCCAGCAGCCTCAGCTGACCCCCCAGCAGCCTCGGCTGACCCCCCAGCAGCATCCAGCAGGAGGAACAACGCTGGCGCCCTCAAGGAGGCGCTGTCGAGCTCCAGAGCAGCGGCAGGCACTCTGCCACGGAGACCCTGGTCCTGTCTGGGAACCCCCGTCAGAGACAGAAATGTTTACATCCAGAGCCCCCCAGGCCCAGGAGAAGCCCCCTCCTCTCAGACACAGCTCTGATAGCAGGGACCTTAAACTGGAGACCAGTTCAGAGCTCTGGTTCCAGTCTGAGGCCAGTAACTAGAGACTAGAGCACTCGAGCACCGCTTCTGAATGACGCTGTTATGTAACTATATGAATTATATGTATGTATACATACATACATACACACACACACATATATATGTGTGTGTGTGTATGTATATCTATACATACAAATATATATATATATAGGCACTATGTTAAATATGCAGTATGTTTTGTAAATCTTTTTTACCCTCTTGTTTGATGTCATCTGTGTTAATTTATTTACGTGCTATTATGCAAATTCTGTACTATATGCAAAAGCAGCTGGAATGAAAAAAAAAACGAAGTTATCAGTTTCTTTGACGACACATTTGACAGCTATGATGTCCTGTTGTTAATGTACTGTATCACCATGACGATAGAGAAGCGTACCGCCAATATTTATTCACTCCGACGAGTATTTTGAAGTGCAATTTTACTTCAGGATTGTGGTTTGAAGCGTCGCTCATGAAGCTGTGATGATTATTCTTATTATTGTTATTATTATTATCATGATTATTACTATTATTATTAATTGTCAGATTTCTGTTTTTGAGAAACAGGGTTACGATCAGCTTTTTCTTTTGGATAAAACAGCTCTCAGATCAAAAGCTTTGACGTGCACTGACAGATGATGTGACGTGCACTGGAGGCCTGTCTCATCAACGCGGTAGCTGCGGTACGTTTTTTTGTTCCACTTTGTCATAAACAGACGTGTGTTTCTTTGCGTTAACTGTGTTTTTTTTCTTCTTTTTCTAAATGAAACAATCACATGGTCATTTTCATGTTCGCCATTAAACTTCTCATTTTTACAGATTTATATTAAAACTGTGGCACCTTCCTGTTTGTCAGCTGTCTGTTTTTCTTCTTCTAACCTTTTTATAACAAAACTTTGTGAATTTAGGACAAAAAGTTGAACTCATGCAAAATTAGCAATTTTATAACTTGAAAATTTATGTGAAAATGTTTTTCATTTTAAGATTTTTGAAATATATGATTGTATGATAAATATTGTGTCTTGATCTTTAGTTTTTTCAAAAAAAAACATTTACTTTAAATTTGTAATTCCACAAGAAAAAAAACTGAATTTAGTTCAAAAGTCTCAATTGGATAAAGGTTGTGATTTTTGAAAAAGCTAAGCTTTTTTATGAAAGAAAAAGGGCTATTGTGAAATTTGCCATTTTACAACAAAAATGTGCTTTTCTTAAGAAAAAGTCAGTTTTCTTAAACTTGCGTTTAAAAAAAATTAGGATTTCAGTCCAAAAGCCTCAATTCATGATAAAAGTCGCAAATGTGAGTTGATGTGATGAAAGTTCAATATTTTTTTTCTTTTATGATCGAGTCCAGGAACTAGCGGGAAATCTGACAACACAGCTGGATGAGAAAATAAAGAATAAACATCCCTTTAACAGTAACCATGGTGATGATGTGGCCCAGGATGAAATGGTTTGACACCCCTGCTGCAGAGCCACTCTGGTCATTTCCTGTATGATGTGGATTCATTTTGGTCCTTCCTTCTTTACGAACATGTTTCAGTTCATTGAGGTTTCTGGACATCTGCCTCTCTTAAAGGGGGCGCCACAGCTTTTCAGCACGTTGAGGTCCTGACTCTGATGAGCTCATCGAATCCTCCATTCTTTGGATCAGTCTCGGGCTGCATGACTTGATTTCACCAAAGCTTCAGCTGTCAGACAGGTGGCTCACATTGTAGCAGCACCCTTAAGTGAAATATTAAATGATAAAACTCAATTTGTGTCAAAAGCCAAGGAAAACAGGTTTTAAAAGTCCAGATGTGGATCAGCTGTGATGGTCAGTGGAAACCTGTTCCACAGCTTAGGTTCTGCAACCTTAAAACCTCTTTCTGAATCTTTTATAAATTATATTTTATAAATAAATCCAGCAGTACCTGACCACAACCTACTCTTTAAATCCCCTGGAGGCAGTCAGGGGTAGTTTGTATTGCCCACATAATTTTATTTCATCATTTTGGCTTCATTTTTTGTGATTTGCACAAAAAGCCCAGGGCAAAAGTTTAAGCAGAAGTGATAAACATGCCTTGGTCCTGAAAGAAAAAAGACTAAATTTCATTGCCTCTTTCAAATCTGCAGACATGCAGGACTTCAGACTTCTGTGGACTCCCTGAGACGTGGACATGCTGAGGGACGTGGTGCCACCCTGTGGTCATGGTTGAGCTGCACTGATTCCTCCTCTCTGCTGCGTCATGGACTCAGGCAGAAATATGTTTTTGTTTGAGCGCTGCAAGGGCATCAGGTCACCACAAGGTGGCGGCAGAAGGCAGCCAGTTAAATCTGGCTCCTTCTTCTGAAAGATATGACGTCATACACTGAAGCGCTAAACCTACTGAAACCTCTGAAGAGAGTCTGGGTGTGTGTGCAGAAAGATTACCTGTGAACCCTTTAAGGACTGTTGGAATTTAGGAATTTAAAAGTAAAATCATGAATGAGGATTTAAAAGACACAAATGTTTGGTTTGTTTGTTTGTTTTATCATAAGCTAAACAGAATTTCCTGAAGTTCTAATTAAATATTTCTGTCACGCTTTTGTCATAATACCACAGAGAGACAGTAGAAGAGTTTTCCTTTCAACCATCTCGTCATTTGGAGGTACCCCCAGTACCACCACCAGTAGTACCACCAGTATCATGGTGATGCTGGGTCCTATCATGGTGATGCTGGGTTCTACCATGGTGATGCTGGGTTCTACCATGGTGATACTGGGTCCTACCATGGTGATGCTGGGTCCTACCATGGTGATGTTGGATTCTACCATGGTGATGTTGGATCCTACCATGGTGATGCTGGGTTCTACCATGGTGATACTGGGTCCTACCATGGTGATGCTGGGTTCTACCATGGTGATGCTGGGTCCTACCATGGTGATGCTGGGTTCTACCATGGTGATGTTGGGTCCTACTATGGTGATGCTGGGTCCTACCATGGTGATACTGGGTTCTATCATGGTGATGCTGGGTCCTACCATGGTGATGCTGGGTTCTACCATGGTGATGCTGGGTCCTACCATGGTGATGCTGG
>JBAMYA010042431.1:0-14430 GCA_037176975.1 Arrhamphus sclerolepis
ACCTGAGGCACTGATTTGCACAGATGATAGAAGAAGAAATAAAGAAATAGCACTTAACCCTGTCTGGTGAAACACTGTCTGGAAATTCTTTTTCAGTACAATTCTTGATTTGGGATATAGAGAAGACTTTTGGCCACAGCAAGTGTAGTCTTTGAGATAGAAAGGCTATCTTGAACTCAAATGAAAGGTTATGAATTAAGGAAGTTTTCTCTGTGCATGTTAGGCATAGATGCTCTGCATTACATGCTGAAAAATATTAATTTTCATGGGAATTTTTCAGGCCAACAGTACTTTTTTTTGTTGTCTTTTTTGGGATGTTGAGGGTGATATCTTAAAATAGAGTTGCAGCAATGCCCAGAATCTATTATTCCTGCCTCCCCCTATGTGTCAAGGTTGTCTCTGCCAAATTTTATAGTTGCAAGACTATTTATGCCATTGTAGTATCTAAATAAAAAAAAAAAAAGAAAAAAAAAATTGCATTTACATAATTTTACCAGGAAAATATCCCAAATATTGGGTTTTTGCCCTCCTGTAGCTTTGCAGCAGCTAGTTGACCGGCTTGTCCACCCAGGTTGTGATCGTTGAAGGTCCTATATACCATTTATGGTGTCAAACCTTTTTACAACACTCCATGTCTGTTTTCCAAAAAATGAGGTTTTGCCCCTTGGGTACAAGTGGTCATTTAAGGAATTGCAATGTTTTTGTTTTTTTTAGTTCATAGGATTTCTGCTTCAGTTTGATATTTTGGAAAAAGAAAAAACAACAAACATTTATTTGGTATCTAAATTTGAGCTGCATGGGAAGGATTATTTATTTGTTTTTTGTTTCTTTCTTTGTAAATATAGACATTTGATAGCTGTAGAAACATGCAAACTGGGAAATACAGATAAAGGAAGCATGGTGACATGCAACAAAGGACGAGTAAGATTGGTTCTGTGGTATTAAAAATGAGATTGCCAGGTTTCCTGTGAATACAATGTAAATATAAATGCAGAGACAGTGGGCCGGTAATGTAGTTTTGTGTAAAGAAAGAATGTGGGAAAAAAGAGAACTTGGCTCCATCCAAGATGGAGCCAGTAACCAGTAATTCTCTCTTATTATTTTAATCCAGGCCCAAAAAATAAAATGTAAAATATGTTGAATGGTAGTCATAGAGCTGTTGAACTATTATTTTTATTTTCAATGCACCTGCTGAGTCACACCGAGCTAAATCTATACTACCAATAGTATTGCAATTATTAGACAAATGAGTAAATAAGCGTTTTTTTTGGACACATACACTATAAACACTTGCAGTTTATTTATTTTAGTCCTCTGTAATTGAGCCAGGTCCTGCTCAAGGTTTCTTCCCAAGAGAGAGTTTTTTCTTGCCACTGTTAGGTTTTCCATGTGCTAGGGGGTCATACTCTGGCTTTCTCAGAAACGCCTAGAGACATCTTTACAGTAAATAAACAAACACTATATAAATAAAGTTAAATGGAATCAAATTATTTTTCTTTATTTTCAAGGTTGGAGGTAGACGACCCACATTTTGGAAATTGTCAGGCAGGTGCAATCGATGATACGGTCCTGTATTTGGAACCAAAGGTTCTGGCTAAGGAAGGATATTGCTAAACTAAACAGCTAAAACCAGCCTAAGGAGAAGGAAAAGACTGAGCAATGGCCTGAACAGGAATTGAGCTGATGAAAACTCAAGACTAAAACCAGCAAATTCCATAAAATCTCAAGATATAACCTTTGAAACAACAAAACATAGAAGCTTTAAAGGCAAGAACACAAAACCCAAAAGAAACCCTAGGTCACGATAATTGAATATAAGTACCTCATAAGACGTAAGTGTTGATATGCAGGAGATATAACATGTTTACTTCAGTACAGCATGTTCTACAACTTAAAGTGTGTACTATTTGATTGTGCATGGATCTTGTTGTGTGCATTGCCACACTGTTCATTGGTATTTAGCAAAAAAAAAAATCAGTGTGTGACTTTTTGTGAGGCACCATGTTTCTGGCAAGGTAGTCAGACTGACAGATTGGACTGTATGAGTGCCATCTTCTCAGCTTGGCTGAACGTTACTCCCTCGTTCCTCTTTCCTGCATCTTATCTTCCTAAACCCTTCATCAGTGCCTATCAGCAGGGAAACAGATATTTTATGTTGTGTGTCCATCGAGCTGCGTAGGTATCCTCTCTGCATGGATTTCGTCCCCTTGCTTTTCCATAACAGTAGCTACAGTGAACCACTGATCAGCCACCCTGGTCTGTCGACCTCATGCTTGAGCAAAGAGGGTTGCCTCTAACTGTGTGGGGTTAAAGTGCCAGAGATGGCAGCTAGCACTCTGCATGCTCTTGCCTTGCTCTTGTCCATTAGCAGCTTGTTGCTGCATCACGACCAGTTAGAAAATCAACATAGTGTGTAGATGAGGAGGGAGAGAGCTATTGTTCTGCAGAGCTGGGGTGGGTCATGAATAGGATTCAGCAGAGTCATTATGTTTGTCTCTGTGTGGGTTGTTTTCATGTTTGTGTTTGTACTAAAACATAACAATATCAGACTTTTAACATCAGTTATAAGCATGTCTGAATTTTGCTGATTTGACTGTGCAGTCAGCTAAGATTTATGTGTCAATAAATACACTATTTTGGATAAATATCAAGTTCTATATTTCTTTTTTTAACCTTAGTTTCAGTTTGATTTCTTGGGTATAATGTTTCATTTCTGAGCTTGATGTATCTAGAGATTTTCTTGATACCAGAGTGTTTCCTTGTGCTCAAGGGTACTTTTCTTTATAAACTTCCTGTTACATTAATCAATAGTCTGTGTGGGCGAGAAAAAAAAAAAGGCTTAAACAAATTTTCATGTTAATGCTGGTACTCAGTCTGAATAATTAGTGATTATTATGTTTTTTTTTTTTTTTTACAATATTGTGGTTATATCAGTTTTTCATTGTCCAAGAAAAAAAGAAAGAGAAACAACATTCTTCAGCATGTTTGCATGGTGCAAATGTGATTAGATATTTACCATTGGTAAATGATGGGATGATTAATATGATTATTATGAATAATTTGATGAAGCTGTGTCAAATATCATCATGTGATAAAGAAGGTCTCTTTCAACCCTTAAGCATCAGATGATGTGCAATATTGTTTAATCCTTATCAAGATAATAAGCAAATACAACAGTTGATGAACAAGAACACATGAAATGTTGAACAAAAGCTAAGACGAAGTGCAGAAGCACACTTAAGTACACCCCATGATTTAGTAACTGTCAGAATCACTATCAGCAACAATGATTTGAAGTAATCCTTTTTTTTATAATGTAATCAGTCTCTTGTTTTGTTGTTGAGGAACTATGGTTACAGTTACACAACAACTTCAGTTCATTGAGGGATGTGGACATTAATTGTAGCTCAGCTCTCTTAAGGGCTTGTCACAGCATTATTTCAGAGCTTGACTTTGAATGAGCAGTTGCAACACCTTGATTGTGCCATTCTTCTGGAGGTTTGCCGGTGTTCTCGTGATTATTGTCCACTTGCATGACCCACTTTCAGCCAAACTTCAGCTGTTGGACAGATGGTCTCACATTTGGCTCTACAATACTTTGATATACTGAGTAGTTCATGGCCAACTGAACGACTGCAGGGTGCCCAGGTCCTGCGGCTGCAGAACAATCCCAAGTCATCCATCCTCTACATCTGTGTGCTACAGCTAGGATGGTGTGATGAATTTGGTTTTATGACAAATGTTGCATTGTTTATTGTGTTCAAATATCTTTACATAGGTCTGCCTGCAGGACTCTGTTCCAGAGGTCCTGTGGTTGGATCAGGTTTACAACTTTGGAAACATAAGCTGTGTTGCCGTTTTCATTTTTAGAGGAAAGACGCTTTCAACTGCCAACGTTTCTGAAAAAAACACACTTGTTCAGCTTTTTCACTGTTGTACTGTTATGAACTTTAACATTTACCATGTTAACCAGGCTTGTAGTGTGAGATGGAGCTGTTGCATGGTCTGACACTGGACGTACTCACTTGTGACTGCTTCGCTGACCTGGTTTTATGTTAATACACACACTCTGGATCGACTGGTCTTTGAAGACCTGATATGTGAAACCTTCACCTGACTGTACAGAAAGACTTCATCATTTTGCAGGCATAGCCTTTTTGAAATTATTATTTTACTGGTTACTGATTTCAACAAACACCATGTATGATTTGGACCCATTTTCCTGTCTCTGCAATAACCACTTGCCATTGCGAGTTGCATTGCTTTGCAGTGTGCTCCTATCAGAAAAAAATATGGCAGCAATGCTTAAAGGATTTGCTTGGGGAATTTGCTTCTAAACTGAAATGGACTCCGTTGTCCTTTTCTTGCTATTTTGGTTTCCTTGCTGAGAATGGGATAGAGGGGGCTCAGGGGTGAGGCGGAGGAGGAAGTGACAGAGAGAAGCGACCCAAGGCAGGAGTGATAGATGACGTGGGAAAACCTGACACAGACGGAAAAAAAAATGCACAGCCTCATCTCTGTGGACTGTGGATGGAAATGTGGATTTACATGGCTGGTCATGAATTGGGAAAACATGTGTGTTTGTGTGCTTCTGTGTGGGTGGGCAAATTCAAAAAGCTCACTGTGTTTGGGATTGATCAGCTGGATATTTGGCTCAAAATGACTTAGATGTTGCGATGAATACACATACAGACATACACACACTATCAACATACTAATGCTAGCATCTGGGAGACTTGTGTTTTTGTTCTGTCTCCCTGCCTTTGAATCTGCACAAATGATCCGGATTACCTTTTTTTTCATTGTTCCTCTTTATGCTGCCACCAGTTATCTAACTTTTCTGTGGTCACAAGCTTATCGTCCTGTGTTTGCTTTGGCAGCGGTGTGAATTTGTGCAGCTGGAAGACCACAATGAATTGGATGTAAGCAATTGTGCATACACAGGAGTGAGCTGAGAGAGCACAGTGTCGGACTCAGTGGAGCTGAGACGCACCAGATTGGGCTGACTCGTCCAAGCAGTATATTTCTGATTGGTCTGGGCTACAAAGCTGAGATGTGCCTTTTGTGGTACTGGTACGTACATATGACACACTGCAGAAATCTCTTTGCAGTCTCACGCTAGCAGCAGCCCCCATTTTTTCTTAATATCCACAAATCATATTTCATTTACGTAACATTCATTGATTAATGCCAACTGCCCCAAGACCATTCTCAGTGATTATAGCTCTCAGGCTTGGGAAGGGCCACTGATACCCTTAATGAGTCATAAAAGCGGAAGAATTATACACTCCAATAGTCTTGACGCTGGGTGATATTTCAATATTTGGTAGCTCACTCTCAAGGTCTATTTGCCTATAGAGTTGGCACATGCTCAAATGCCCTCAGACACACATTTGCACAAGTAAACAGAAGAATCTTGACTTTCCAGTCCGTGGTGTGTTTTCTTTACACTCAGGATATTTGGGTACATGCAGAATCCTGCTTCACAGTCTGGAAAAACAAACATGCAGGTCAAACAGAGAGATCGCAGAATGCATGGTGATTCAGTTCAGTTTGCCACCGTCCAAATAAGCATGGCGATTACATAATCAAAACAAGAGCCCTGAATGCCTAAAACCCCTATATGATAATTGACATGGTATCATCCAGTGTTCTGACTGTGCCGTGTGTCCTGCCTGGGGTGCCAGTTTCTCCTTGCTGGTAATGTTTCAGCTTCCACAGTGTATAATGTGAAACTGACCGCTTGAGCATTGTCTTATACAATCTTCCTCATGACAATAGCAACAAATTGTGACTCAGCACAATTCATTCATTGAGGTGATGGAGATCTTGACAAAAGGTAAATTAGCTATTTTAGAGGGAAATTGCACACACAGGTAGTCTTAGTGAAGCTCTGTCACCATCTTTTTGTGGTTTAATTTGTTTTCCCTGTTTGTCTGTCCCCTTAAAAACACCTCCTAATTACAGCGCAATATTAAGGGAGTTGAGAATAAACTTAGGAAAAGGCAAAGGAGCACCTAAGCATGTAACATGTAAGAGGAGTTTCAGTGAGAGCAGCTGTAAGAGACTGAAGGAGGACAAGCAAAGTGCTCATATTAAGGATAAATTTAGAAGAAGCAGAACTTAAAAATCCCAGTTAATTTTTGATTATCGCTGCAATGTGCGATCCTGCAGAGACCAGGCTTCGACTGAGGAAAACATGCAGTGACTGCACATCAGACGTGGCTGAGGTTTGACAGGCATGTGGCTCCCAGACTCGTCAGACAGCGTTCTTTCTTCTTAAAGCCCCTGACGAAACCTCATTAAAAGCTGCTAAAGCAGGGTGTATTGACATGAAACATACCAAGAGAGAGTCATGTATAAAACATGAATCTCTAGCACCTATAATGTAAACAGTGAATGGCACATCTGACTCATCTGCAGTGCTTACCACCAGCCCCTCAGGTTGTTTTACATACCGGTGTCTTAAGTAGAAAACAATGGTTTCAACATTATCATTTTTCTCCAGATAGTCTGTTCAAACACCTGGCTGAATCCATCTAAAGGCAGAGCATAGCACACTCCCTTCTCCTTAACCCCTCTGAAATATTAATATAATTTAAGATGCTACTTATATTCAATATTTAACTCAGTGCTGCAGTTACGTTTTGTAAACTACTGGTCAGTATCCCTTTGGATTACCTTCAGGAAGAGAACAATTGGATAGAAAGGAGGGGCTGCTGACGGTTGGGGAGCAGGGGAGTTTGTAGTGTAGTATGAGATGGGAATTGCTTTTGGAAGTTCAGTGAAAATGAGTCTTGCGTCCTTTCGGCTGCTTCATTTTATTCCTCTTCCTCTAAATGCACCGTGCTGTGCTCTTTTTCCCACTGTATATTACCCACCGTTTGCAGCAGCACTTTGCGTTATATGCTCCACACAGATTTGACAGCCTAGACGTGGAACTATAAAATGCCCTCTGTTAGTTTTCCACCTAACATGAGATCACAAGCAGATATTTGGAGTATTTATAGGTGAGGAAAGAAAACTTATTTTATTATATTTAATTTCAGTTATATTTTCTGGTAGCAACACTGCCGTTGCTCTTGAAATTATCCTGTCTTTTAAGTGGAAAGAGCATGGCGCCACTCTTACATAATCACTCTGGTAACTGGTGCCAGTGTAAAGTAGATGTGTTTAAGCATACGACCATATTTATAGAATTGACCTGAGGCTATTACAGTGCACACTGATGGGGGATTGAAATCCAGCACATGCATCCATTTTGTAATGATGTTTCAGTGGTTTTAGGCAGTTCTTTTCAATGCCTAGATAGAATATCAAACATATTCACTGCTCCACTTGTTGAATGATGCGTTGCCGCCATGCCCATAAAATCACTGTTTTCATAGAGCATGAAGGTTTATTTCTCTAATTCATTCTTATATAGATGCATGATATTTAGCAGAAAGTGCTGCGGATGAAGTATGATCCAAGCATAATGTTGAAATAACCGCTATCTAAGTTCAGATGTAGACTTTGGTGTGACATTTCTGCAAGATTCGTGGATTTCATCCCTGGGTGTTCAGCTCTGATGGGAATTTAGCCAGACTAAGTGCTCAGTAAATGCTTGTATCTGTACATGTATCTTTCAAAATCATTGAGCAGCTCTTCATGCAGGTGTTACAGCACCCAAACCTCTTTGAGGATCTCCTATGATCAAATTGCTCAAACAGCTTTAAAGCAGTGGTTAGTGACGCGTGTGACTTCGTACTCAGTGTAGTGTGAAAGCTAGTGCCTCCCTGACTGCATGCCGGGGCTTCAGCTTCAACTTTGCACTACCTGCACAGACCGCTGAAAGTTATTTGGGTCGAACAAACAGCATGGAGAGTGTTCTGAAGTCATTTCATGAGGGAGGTACTTAATAGTGTTTATTGTGGCATTAGTAGATTTGTGGCTGAGCACAAAAGCATTCCTATGTTCAGTGACGGTTGCAGTTCCACACAAAGTCAAAAGTGTGTCTAGTGGGCTTTATAGTCCTGGCAAATGTAATTTCAGCCTGGTCCAGACACTTTCTGGATGCTTGGGTGCCATTACATACTGTACATATCAAATTCATTCATAACATAAAGTGTGACACACCCGGCAATAATTATTGATTTGTAGTTTATTTATGCAGGTAATTAGTGATAAATGTTATGAGTAAACCCAGCTTGGCTTTGTGGTGGAAAGCAAGCTAGTGAAAAGCTCTGAGCATCTGTAGGCCTGCTTGTCCATGTCCATTCATTGTCTTCCTCCAGCCAAGCTGCAAAGCCACGGTCAGCCTTACGCGTGGTCTCCACTCCCTCTCTCCAGCCTGCCAGCCCCCCCACTAACACTACTAGGAGGTAGGGCATGCTGGCAGTCCTCTGTGCTTAATTTATTTATTTATTTTAACTTGTCATTGTCTAATCCTATTTGGCCATTGCATGTGAGCAAAGGTTTGCACAATCACTTAGTCCAGATGCAGAGACAAGTGACACTTTGGACCCCCACCCCCCACAACCTTTGCGTCATCTGCTTGTGACGACTGCTCTGCTCAACCATACATCATTGAGAAACAGTGTGGCACCAGCAGTAGCAGGCAGAGTACAAGGCTTAAAAGGAGAAGGACATTTTGCTTAAATAGACACTCTGTGTAGTTCTTCTGCCCGCTCCTCTTTTCTGTTCTTCCTTGTCTGAGGTCCTGTTTTCTGCAGTGGTGAGGCCTCCAGAACATCCTGGTGAATCACCCTGTGTGTCCGCAAGCTGAGCCCAGCTGAGCCATGTCTGAGTATCACACTAATAGGCGTAGACACGTACCCCCACACACGCATAATCCTTCCTGAAAGTTATGTTTCGTACGTGCATCTCTCATGCTGAAAAGTCACTTTAAAAAAATGCCATTAGATAAGAAGGGAGCTGTTTAAGATCAGTCCATTAAGGAATAGCTGCAAGTTTTAAATAGAAATATTGCCTTGTTGTTTTAGGTTTTCAAATTTTTATTTGATTATAAAACAGATTAATAGCCTTTTGTGTTTGTGCTGTATAAATTTGATATTTGACTTTTGATCTTTCTAAGATTTTATGTAGAATTTAGTAATAAAAAAAGAGGTCTGAGCCTTTCAGGTCTTGAAATTTGGTAAATACATCAGATGAGCAATAAACAACGTACGCCTTGATGATTAAATAGCTTTACCTTCACCTTTAGCAACAATAACTTCAAGTAATCATTTCTTTTTAGTACGTCATACTGTTGTGGAATAATTTTTGCCCACTCTTTGTTGAAATGTTAACTTATTTCATTGAGATTTGCAAGTACTCATTTATGCAGAATCTTCATAAACTCACCACAGCATTTCAGTGAGATTGGGGTCCGGACTTTGGACTATCCCAACACCTTGATTATTTTGTTTTTATACTATTTTGGTATGATTGAGGTCATTGTTCTGTTGAATCACCCAATTTGAGTCATGTTTTAGCTGTTGGACAGATCACATTTGACTCAAGAATATTGTGGCGTCCAGAGATGTTCATGGTCAACTCATGGTCAATTCTTTCATGCATGAAAGATGCCCAGCTGTGGTGGCAGCAAAACAGGCCCAAATCATGAACACTCCACCTCCGGCTTCGTTATTTATGTCAGATGGGTATGCTGTATTTGGCTTTTATCAACTGCCATGCTCTGCATATTAGCTGAACAACTTATGACTTATGATTTTCAAACTTCAGGTATGCTTCTATGTTACTTTTAGAGAGAAGATGCTTTCTCTTGTATTTCCTCCCAAAACATGCATGCTTATGCATTATTTTCTCCTGTGGAGTCTCTTTTATTTATTTTATGTTATTTTATTTAATTTAATTTGTAGTTTCTTTGAGCATTACATGGTTTTTTGGAAGAGCCACACCTGAGAAAAATAGTGAATGATCATTTACTAATTTCCCTAGTAAATAATCTTTCTCACTGTAGAATGGCAGACTATTTTCAGTAGCCTTAAATCCCTTCGCAGATTAATGACCAAACAATTTGGAAGGGTTATAAGATTGCTACTCAGCCTTCAGCATCAGTGTTGAACTAATCACTGGCCTCTCCAGGCCGATCACCTACACCTGTAAACTCCAATCACCATCACTTCATTCACCTCTGGTCTTTGTTATATAAACCCTCACTGTCCATTGTGTTCATTTTAAGTCTACAACATGTCACATGCTATCTTCCCTGAGTCTTGTCATGGTTTTCCGCTGGTTCAGTTGATATCTTAAATCTCCAGTTTGATCCAAAGTTTCTCAGACAACAAAGTGCCAAAACCTCTCCTTTCATGTAGCTGGTGAGATTTATGGATCATCAATTTATCAAATGGATGTGATTGGGAGCTCTTGACTGCTTTTTAGCACCCTAATTCCTGTGGGAGCAGTGTATTCAATTTTTTGACAAACTTGTATTTTGGCTCAGGTTTTCTTGCATAAATTGGGCAGTGAAATACTGTATGTCACATTTTATTGTTAATTTGAGATTATATTTGCTCAATTTTAAGACCTCATAAGGACCAGAGGTGGAAAAAAAACCTTGAAATTGAAAGAGGGTGTTGTTTCATTCTCACGTGACTCTATTATATCATGCCATTATTGTTAACCTGAAAACCTGAAAGTGTTCTCAAGAGCTCCTCAATTGAATTAAAGGTCAGGGAGGAAATAAATCACAAGGCTGCTCTGTTTGTCCTTTCAGTAATCTAACAGGCCTCATAGAGACACAGGGCTGACAGGCATCATGAGGCAGCATCGCTTCTACTTTGCCTATTCCATCTGGCCCATTGCACATGATGAAAAAGCTCATTGAAAGGAGTTAATTAATAAACCATGGATCAAAATAGTTCAGAGCCTTTGTTTTTTTAATACCAGTTACAATAAATAATAGTTAGAATGTCAGTGAAATGCAGTTTTGGACCTCCTCAAGAGACTTTAAAGTAAATTGAGAAAGTGATGGAAAGCAAAGCATTGCTGCTTTCAAGTTTAATTATATGTATTTCAGGGAGAAACACTATGTTGCTTGTTATTAATCTGCCAAGATAGACATGTCATCGTATGTGTTTCCAGACTTAAATCTCACTCTTAATTCCTTTTCGGCCTGAACTCACGCTCCCGCTATTATTTCCCTGCTTTGCTATGCCAGCAACAGTTAGCTAAATGACATCCTTGTCATTATGTTACAGTGATAATGTCAAGGAGCTGTGAGAAGCCTGTGTGTGTATATCGCTGTATTTAATGGTAGGCCAGCCTGCCATTAATTTGCCGCTCTCCTGCCAGCCAGATGGAAAACTCTACTGATTTAGTTGACGTGACTAACAGTGACATGTGTGGTACTGTGCAGCAGGTATCATGGCTACTCCCTAACAGCATTACAGAAGTGATATTGATGGCAGCAAGAGCCCCTCTTTGTGAGTGTCAAGCTTGTATCGCCGTTGCAGTTGGTATTAATGCACTTGTGTGGAAGAATTAAGACAAGCTATTAGAAAGTGAGGCTAGGTTAAAACCTCCTCAGGTGGTGCGTAATAGAGTTAATGTGGAAGGAAAATTACAGACTGCTCCCTGCAGAAGTGAGGGCCACAAGGACCAGTAGCGGTGGAAACTATATTTCCCATGAGATGCAAAGTGTTTCCTGCTGCAAGCGAGCATCTGCATGGCATTGTCAAATAAGACTCTTTTTGCTTGGTGCTTACCAGCTGTAAATATTTGACAGTTATACAAGCAAACACATCAACGAGCTGTCAAGAACTACACAACAGCGCTTAAAGACAAGATAACTGAGTAGATTATGTTTTTAGAGAGCTGGCTGTCTCTATCAAAAAGTGAAACTAAATTCTGGTGTAAATACTGTTGTTTTTTTCTTTTTTCTTTTAGTCATTCATTATCCAGAGGAGGCAGATAGATTAAGACACACTATATGTGAAAAGATGCATTTCATTACTTTAATTTGCCCTTTCTTTGACTTTGTCTGATGCTAATAAGGGTTATTTTCTGTGGTGTCATTCCAGCTGGAGTCTAAAAGCAGAGGGAGTATTTAAATCTTCTCTTGAATCTGAGCCAATGTCATGTTTTCCCTGAGGCCTTTTCTAGACTACAGCACAAAAGAGGACAGGACTAGAGTAGATCTTTATGCATAGCACAGTGATCAGAAAGGTCACTTGCAACTTGGAGGTGGCCACTGGAGAGGTGAGATTCTCTCCTCCATCTGATGAGAGCAGCAGTCGCTATACAAACACAATACAGTCTGTCATGGAGTTACAGCGTCCTCCCTCCTTGCACTCCTATGGCCGTGTGAATTATGGTGTGGCAGCCTGTTGCACGTACAGACACCAGGTCATTATTTTTTCTAAATTAACCTTTTGCTCTTTCTCACTAAGCTGCCATACACTTGTTCATCATCCCCTTATCAGCGGCTCCTGACACCAATTGTGAGCAGGCTGTGGTCCCAGGTGGGGCCGAGTGATCACTCATCACAACAACTGAAGTTAGTCAGCGAAAGGATTTGACTCCAGGGAATGAGAATGCCGCTTGCAGAAAGACAAAGAAGTACATAGACAGGCATACAGTCAGAGGAACACACACACACCCACACACACACAATGAAGGATTGCATCAGGTCACTTGAGGTCTGTCTTTTAGTGGCTTTTTTATGGAGTCCAAAGGGAGACAACTTTGGCTGGGCTGTGGCCGAGTCAATTTTCTAAACCATAGCCAGAGGCTCTGGTTTGCAGGGTTTTTGCTGCCTGGCCTGTCCAGACAGGTAATAAACTGCTTTTTATAAGCAGTGTTTAATCGCATTAAGGTAAAGGTAGAGCCCTTTAGGTAGTCAGGAATCAAAATTAATTCATTTATGACAAATGGAGTCTGTCTGGCATTTTCATATGAACTTAGCACAGTGGATATGTGCCTTCTATAATAATGCAAAAATGCTTCAAGCTAAGTTCTTTGTGTTGTTGTGTTGTGTCTGATGAGATTGCAAGTAAACCAGAACAGATATGCTTAGACGAGGCTGCTTCACTGTCATTTGACTGTGATTTAGCTGTCATTCAATTAAAGTTGCACTTGTCCTGGCAATACTTTAATTACCCCCTTAATAATTGTTTTCTCATTTTTGAAAGACAGGGAATATTAAGGCTAATATTTTTCATGTTACAAGACGGACTGGAAATTAGACATAGATATCAAAGTGCAGAGGTATGCATACACATACACACACATATACCCAGGCACAATGAATGCATTTAACTATGTATCCTCAGGCAAAACCGATTGAGTTTGACTTGTATTAGATTTTATAATACCACCCACATGATACATCTGGAGCATCCGAGACCTCTTTGTCTTGGTTGATGTCACCAGCACTGAGCTTATGGTGTGGGCAGATGGGGACTGTAGGTCTGTATGCATATGCACAAGCTGCACAAATTGCTTCTCAATAGCATTAGAGTTGGGTCCCTCTTCCCTTACTCCCACTCTGCTTTTCAAATATATCCATTTCTTCACATCCCAAAAGTGAACGAGATCCCACTCATGTCACTGGGCTTGAGCCGTGTTAAGTGGAAGAGTATGTGTATGTGGATGCATGAAGGTTTGAGCTCATGTGCTGGTACACGTTTTTAGAATGGCTGTGCTTAGAAGGCAACTTTCAACACAGATAGTAAAGGGATATGCAATAAATTAGAAGTTAGAGAAAGGTGCAGTTGATTTCAAGGTGATGCAAAGTTAGTATCGAGTTTTTTGCAGCAAGTAAGATGGGATGTGATCAGTGGTTTAGAAACAATGGGAATAACATTTAATAGAAGACTTGGAAAACAAAGTTAATATTCTCTGCAGCCCGTCAGGCTTTGTCTCCAAGATGTATTAATGTATTAATGTAATATACACTACATGTGATAAAAACCTTCTAAACTCCCTTTAAAGCAGCTAAAAAGAGTTTTTCATGGTGAAATGTCAGTTTTGTTTTAACATGAGGGTGGAGCATTTGAACATTTAATTGTGTCATCCAGCTCGTTCAGTGTCCATTCCTACTACCACCAAAAGATAAATAAATAAATGAATAAAAAATTACTTTGGACCCCCTTATCCTGGTCAACAATGAAATAAGCTCACAGAGCTACAGTGGACATCAATAGGAGGTGACTAAGAAACTCAAGAAAGCAATGATAGGAAAAAACTAGGGGCACGGTGGCGCAGCGGGTAGCACGATCGCCTCACAGCTAGAAGGTCCTGGGTTCAACTCCCACAAGGGAACGCTGTGGGTGCTGGGGGTGTGTGTGTGTGTCTCTACATCATCAGCACCCATACCCTTTCTGTGTGGAGTTTGCATGTTCTCTCTGTGTTCCCTTGGGCAGCTGATGCTACCCTCACAAAAACATGCACTAGTCCTGGGCCTTCACATTGCCTCCCCTGGCT